>BJBW01019758.1:0-10374 GCA_004320125.1 Scolopax mira | reverse complement strand
TTGTGTTCAGAACATCTGCCATAACAGAAGATAAGATGTGGAGTGAACCTCTGCATATCTGGTTCCAGCCTTTCACAGCATTCTCAGGATTAGACCCTGTTTAGACTTGTAATTCTCCATATGGTGGGAAGGACAAAACTTCACCCCAAGAACAAATGATTGAGGAAAATCCCCATCACATAATCTACCCAGCTTTTAGCACAGGTGGGAAAGACTGCTCAGTAACATGCCCAAATCTCTTATAACTGTCTACTCTTACCACCCTTGTGCTTTCAGCTGTGGATCTTTGCCTACAGTTCTGATAGCTGCTCTTTAAAATAGTTGAAGGGTGTTCATTTTCTGTGTACTTGAGATCATGGTACAGCTGAGACCCATAAAAGAGGAAGGAGTAGATTAGAGCACAGGCCCCATAAAACATACTGACTCTGTGAGGACTTTTTTGAGACCAGTATGGTGCTCCACAGATTCACGTATTTCATGTGTCTGTAGAGGAATGGCTGAGCAGGGAAAGTAGGGCAGGAAAATATTTTGTGTTATTTCCTAATTCTCAGCAGGCATTTTTGAGCTTAGAAGATTTTTACCTCAAATCCTATTTAAAAAAAAATCCATCTGCCCAAACTATGCTGTGCTTGGACTATTTTTAACCCATAACCACATATATGATGGGCAAAATATTAATACTGCAGATTCTGCTGGTATTATTTGACCTTAGGACAAGTCCCATTGATTTTCTTTCTCAGCAGAACCAAGGAACAGCATTTGACCCTGACTTACACTCTGCCAATGATTTCATTTTATATTTGTGTTTCTTTTCAGGGTCCTGGAATACAGTGGGATCCCACACCTTCCCTGCCCCCTAACTCTTTCCTAAATAGACATGCAAAAAGCTTCTTTTTTTTTTTTCCCTTGACATGCAATCTCTATTTCAGGTTATCAGAACAGCACAGAGAATTGGATTGTAAGTGTGCACTTACAAGTAGTACCTGATAATGTGCCAAAAGATTGTTTGCCAGTAATTCTATGCAAAAAAAAAAAAAAAAAAAAACCACAAAAGAAAACCAAGAACAATTTTGCTTTCTCACTTCTTGTGAGTATTGTATCAGTAGTTTGAGTTCATTACCCATAACTAATGTGAATTTTTTCTTTCTGTAATCCACAGTATTTTAAACATATTGATTTATTATCTTTCTTTTTACGTGTAGAAATGTGGGGAAAATGTAGTTAGGATTAGTATGAAGGAATTCTGAATATAAGGGTGTGCACATGTGAAAGCACAGAAAGAAAATACTAAAGAAGGATTAGCAGGAAAATTATGTGTTCATTGCTACAGAGGACCCTATATGGGAATTTAATCCAAATGAATGAACAGGAATAAAATTATCTACAATAAGAAAATGGAGACGAGACCTGGAGCCTTAAAATACACAGATGAGGAAAACAAGAGAATTGTAAAATTAAAGAATTCTACTTAAGACTTATAAAGGTGTGAGACAAAATAATGATGTACAAGATTCCAAAAAGCACCCATTCCTAAAGGCAATCAATGGCAGGTCCCAGAGGAGTCTCTTACCACCAATGAATGAAAACCTATGAGCCATGATAGCCTGTGTCCCTTGTCTTCTCCATGGCACACAGGTGATCCTGGTTACCAGTGACCATCACGCACATGAGCTGATGCTTGTGAGTATGCGGGTGTGAGTGAGCAAAATCTATAAGAGAATGAGTGAGAGTGGGAAACTTTAGAGATTTTACAGAAAAAATCAGTTTTCCACTCCATAAGGTCTTGCATTCAGTTCTGTTATACTAATTTTCTACCTAACAATTCCAGATTCTTCTCTGTGAAACACTGTTTTTACACAAGGTCAGATCCTGAGAGCGTAAGGGTTCAATCAGAAGGGATGAGACATAGCAATAGCCAGAAGATGCCATGAGGAACCAAGAAAAAACAAAATCAAACACTATGTGGAAGTAAATAGAAGAACCAACAACAACTTTTGCAATCCAGAGAGAATTTAAGAAAGGGTTGAGGGCACAGTATTAACTCTCTGCTCCAGATCCAACTTCCTCACCTACATA
Source organism: Scolopax mira (assembly GCA_004320125.1). Lineage (NCBI taxonomy): Eukaryota > Metazoa > Chordata > Aves > Charadriiformes > Scolopacidae > Scolopax > Scolopax mira. The sequence goes on along the minus strand of BJBW01019758.1, from coordinate 8,298 downwards.
CAGACATCAGCACCAGCTCCTGCATCCTTGTTCACAGTTCCTCACAGCCTCTAGTACTTGCTGCTGCAAGTCCTAGAGAACAGGACTACCTCCAAGTGGCTGGAGGGGTTGCAAGAAGCACAGCAGGAGGGAGGTGAGAGGAGATGAGATGAGTGAAGTCAGCAGCATCTGGGGGTGGGATGGGAACAGCAGCAGAGAATGAGGCAGTGGTGAATAGATCTTAGAAAATACAAGAACTGTAACATTGAATATAGTATTAAAAATAATTTGGCAGTGTGGCATGAAAAAAATCCTGTGTTGCACAGGCTGACTGGCACACATCTGCGTGAAACAGTGGTCAAATTTTTAAGAAGATGACAGAAGATGACAGAAAGCCACTGACCACAGCTGCCCAGTTCAGGGCCTGTATGCCCAGGTTCAATACCAGTGAGATAGCTCTGTTCAGTGCATCTGAGAGTACTTAGAAAGGGAGATGTAATATATCTGGTGGGGCAGACTATGATCAGGAGGAGGGACTGAGAAGCAATGGCTCTCATATAGTAACAAGAAGGGGGAAAAAAATTCCCTGGAGCTTAGTTGAGAATTTGGAAAATGGGACAAGACAAAAGTAAGATGGTGACAGAAGCAGCTGATCATGCCATAAAAGTAGAAAGGACAGGAGAACTGGGTTCTGTTCACTGCTACATCAAGGGCTTAGTGATTATTGGCAAGTATCTTAATAGGTTCCTGAGATGTCAGCAATATCTGAGCTCAAATGGCCACTGGAAGGTTTAAAGCACTACTGTAAAGGATACTTGGATAGCCCCAAGGAAGAAAGTACATATACATATGTATAATTTATTATTTGTAATGGGTGCTGAAGGGAAAGAACTGTTTGGCTTTTTTTAAGTACACATTAAGCAAATCTGTTTTCAAACTTCTCTCCAGAATTCTTAAAACCTCAGTGACACAACATATTTATATTTTGAATTTAGTAAGAGTTCAATATCTTCCCTTAAGCACCAGAATCCCTACTGAATGGGTCAGAGAGGTTGGCCTAATACAATATTCTTTTAAAAGCTGTACTAGATCTGAGGTTTAGCGCTAGTTAGTACTATAGCATTAATGCAAATTTGCCTTATGCATTTTGCATGCTTCATACAAGTGTCAAACTCATTCTTTGGTACTGAGGGCAACCCACGTTCTATGTACCTGTTGCTGCAACAGCAGGCAGGCAATGGCTCTGTGATGCAGAGGGAACGACCTGCCTGGTTCTCAGCTGCTCTTCTAGAAGGGAGAGATCTCGCCCAGGTCATATCTGCCAACCTTACAGGGATACATTTGTTAGCCCTAGTATAATTCAAATGAGGATAGACTTCTAGTTTTAACAACTCAGTTGAGCTCGGTGTATTTCTTTCATCCTCGAACAGAGAAACTGAAGCAGGACACATGAGACTCTTGAGTGATAAGCAGTGATGATGATATCAATGTACCCAATCTCCCCTCTTGTACTAATCAAAACATTGTCCTTCACAACCAGACAGACCTGCAATGTCTTGGTGTGATTCTTCTCATTTGCTATTCTTTTCAAGCCATCCTGTTTGGAGACTGATTTTAAGGTTGAGCATTTGGCATACAGACTATTACTGGCCACATGGTTAGGAAAAAACTAAAATAATATCCTGCAGCAGCACCGATGATCCTCCTGGGTTTTTTTATCACACTGAACAGTGGTTTAAGTCACAAAGTTCAGAGGCCTCCAAGTCCAGTAGTTCACAAAGAAGGTGGCGATAGTCCCCCAGACCATTACCACAGATCAGGAGGTATTTCTGTGGAAACAGAGTCAGTCTCCAGCCAACCGAAGACCAAAGTCAGGGTTCACAAGATGAAAAAAGGCAACGTGGTTCTGTGTCCTGAAAAGGACACAATTGGAACAGGAGACTGGGTCTGGTCCCACTTTCAAGGTTTTACGTATATTTTAGATCAAAGTAAAATCTGAAAACATTGCTGCGAGTAGGAACTAGATCACCAGAGAAGGTAAGGAAAGAGGGACAAGGGCTGGGGAGCACAAAATGAGTGAAAAAAATGTTTGGAAAGACAGAGAGACACAACCCAATCAGTATTCCTATCCCTTGGCTACTTAGTCTTGCAGCCACAAACATGCAGGCTTCTACCTGTCTGGATCCAAGCTCCCCGGTACTGTCCAGCTCGAAGTTTGCTGGTGAATACACTTGCACACTACACATACACCCATTTGGGTAAGATTCAAGACACTTTCCCCCCAGCAGCTGGCATGAGGCACATGGGTTGTGACCTGCGATCCCACTCCAGCTATTTGTGCTGAGTCACTCACTCGCCTCACTCACACCAGTCCCTCATTCTGACCCCACTAGCTGGCACTAAGACCCCACTTACTCAATCTGCTGACACTGCAGGGCAGGGGCACCTACAGCCCCATACTGACTCTAGTAACTGGCAGCCAGTCCACTCACTCTGATTCTCCCAGTAGCTGACACTACAGATACAAAGTCGTAAGACTCACCTAGATCCAGAGGGCTGCACTCCCTCAAACCTTGGTGCTAGGACCCTCAGGCTGACATCCTTATCAGCTGCAAAGTCTCAGTTTGCCTGCAGTTTCTTAATAGCCCATAAACCTGCCTATGCTTGTTTCTGTTGTTGTCTATGCTATGCTTCTCACTCAGATTTTAAGTCTCCAAGTGTTTGCCTCCTACCCTTCCCTTATCATCCCAATCTGGCAAGGTCCTTAGTCACATAATCTTACTGGAAAAACCTAACATTCTCATACACCACACGTCCCTACCAACTAGAATGACTGACCAGATTTGTTCTTATAACTACCTCCCTTATAATTTTTCCATCAGGATTGTCTTCGTATGTTCTTGTTTATGGTTCCTTTGACCAGATACCTTTAAAAGAGCAGACACTCCTCTTCTACATACTTTTCCACATTTCACATGAGACGTCCCTGTATGACATGCCAGCCTTCCTCTATAGAAACTGCATATTTTATATTTCTGTATTGAACAAATCACACTTCTAGTCTTTCTGTTGTGAACTTTACTTTAGAAAAATCACTCTGAATAGTTTTCCTAATAGTACAATTCCAGAATTTTAAGTCAATTCTTTATTTCTCTGTTTGTCATCATCTTCTCTAGTTTCTGTAATAGTTTCCCATGTGTTACTTGGTAATGTTCTTCACTGATGTCCAAATAAATGACCCTTCTCAATGAGGATCTACACACCCTCACACCACTGCAGTCAATGAAATCTTAATCTTCATAGAGCCTCCTTCCTTCCACTCCATAAGAACACAATACAACAGCTCTACAAACACACATACTACTATTGATTTGACAAAATTCTTAACATCACTTGCTATTGAACTTTGATTCTCATGTGTCATTTTTTTTTGCCACCTGTTCCACATCTTTCTTTCCTCCCTCCAGCAGTTTCTTCATTAGCACCTCCTAGTCACCTCCCAGCTTTCTCTCCTCCTCCTCCCAGTTCTCATCTGACTTCCCTGAAATGCATATTTATCACACTTAGCTTGTATTTGGTACTTCACTTTGCAACACATCAAAGTACTTCACAAAGGAGCAGTCTGCACAACTGACATAAATTTACAATGTGAAAAGTGACTCACAATGCCAAAGGACATGCAGGGGAACCAAAACCACATCCTGTCCATCTCCCACAATCCAGTTCAGTGCTGTGCTCATGCGATCACTTGGTGTCCTCCTGTGCAGTGCATTTCTACACACTCTGCACTGAAATTAGGAACCCTCCTCTTCCCTGCATCCTGATCCTGGACTAAGCAGTGGGGTTTTTTTTTTTTGCTTTCATCTTGTTCTCAACTCCAACCCCAGACCCAACTTCTGTCTCGCCACAATCATAGAACTGCAATTATAGGAAGGTCCTGACAGCCCTGGCTGGAGCAGGGTTCTGTGTTGGCAAGATTCAGAGGGAACTGAGCTTTCCAGCTCCTGCATGTACCTACCAAGTACAGTGGACAAGAATTTCTCAAAAGCTTGTAACTCAGCCAAACTTAGCAAATCTTAATGGCTATCAAACATGACACAAAGGCCACTTCATAACAAATACCTAGTCCTTTTTCCAAAATACATTTCAGCAAGATTTTTAAAGAAAAGATCAAACATGTTTTTATCACAGGCAAAAAAAAAAAAAAAGAATATTTTTCACTACCTTCAGTCTGAGAAATGATGAAATTGTTAAGTTGAACATGTCTAACGGGCAATCCCCAGTTCACAGATACCACCACTCTGGAAGACTAGAGGGGTTTATAATGAATGGCATCAGACCAGGTCTATAGTAAATAGTAGTATGAACACAGCCTGAAACACAATCAATTACAATTACTTTTATTGAACAAAAAATTAGTAATTTGAGAGTTACTCACATTGCTCAATTTCCTTCCATCTGTTACTGAGGTGACAGTTCTCCTCAGATGGCCCAAGAACCTAGCCTTTAGTTTAAGCAAAATATCCCCATTAAAAACAATGTAGGTTTGTTACTAGAAGAAAATTCAGATTGAACACAAGTAATTACTGTAGACAGTAATTACTACTGCCCAGTTTCTTGTATTTTGAAAAACAGCCCTTTTGGAAGAAATAATATTACATTAAAAATGCATGATATTAAGTGACTCAATAGTACTTATAATAGTAACTAATAAGTGTCTTTCAGGCAAAATACTTCTATATATAAATATTCTCCCAGCTTTATTGGAAGCAAACAAGGTTTGAGCATTTGCAGCAGCCAAACATATACTTGGAACAGTCTAATTGTACAGCATCATGGCTGATAAAAAGGATAATTCTGCTATCTCTGTGGAGGTGGCTGGAAGCCCTTTCTATATAGACAAGTGAAATATATTCTGAGATAATGTAATATACACCTGTTTGGGATTTTTAATGCATTTAAAATGGTCATAAGTTATGGAGATTTTCCAGAGAGCACATGAAAAAAGCTTATACCACGACTATGATTTATTTAGAGACAATGTAATTATTATTATTTTTAACAAATGAGAAAAAGTATAGCGATGTTTTCAGGGAAAAAACAAAACAAACCAAAACAAACAAAAAAACCACCACCACAAACCATACCTATTGTAACTCCACTCTTCTTCTTCTGTTCTACAGACTCAGTTAGGAGGGAACAAGGACATTTAAAGGTATCTTTGTCTTTTCCAATGTTTTTGACTGCCATGAGATGGAATCCAAGAATCCCAAAAGTCGTCCAAGTCCAGAAGCAAGTGCTGTCTCATTAAATAATTATCTCCCTTCCCTAATGGAAGAAGAACTTCAATGTCAGTCCTGAAAATCTGCAAGCTGTCTAATCTTGAGTTTTAAACCCAGTGTAAAAGTTAAACTTCTCCATGAATCTTAAGAATCTCCCATGAGGGGATGGATAATGAGTCTGTGAAGTGAGGTGAAATATGTTTGCAGGTACTCCAATGTTTCTTTCTTTCACCCATGTATAATTTGTGCTTTTAGTAATTTTGTGGTCAATAGTATGGCTGAATAAATTCATATGAAATTAAGTAGAATCTTGATTGTAAATAGATAAGTAAGCTTTCAAAAGGGCATTACAAAGGAATTTTATGGCTGGCCTTATAATTTCACATCTTAAAGGATAAATTTATTAATTATTCCAAAAACCTCTTTGCTATCTGGTAGAAGGGAAAAGGAATGAAAAACTCCTTATCAGATTTCAATTTGGAAGGATTGGTGCCGTTGCCACCACCACAGACAGTTAGCCCTCAGCTGGTATCAATGATACAGTGCAAGCATAGGTCTAGGTAAGTACAGGTTAATTTTGAAGTAGCAATAAATATTTCCAGTATACTGAATTTTAGATTAAATCAGAATGATACTTAAACTAAGAGCACTAGAAAAGAAACCCCAAACACTTCTCTTTTGTTCTTTCATCTTACTGATATTTCTAATCTGGAAGGCATCTCTACCCCATTAATTTGTCTGCCTCTTTAGCACTATTTTCAACAGTTCACAAAATGTATCCAGGAGAAGCAAAAAAACTAAGCATAATGTATTTTTTAAAATCAGGCCATATGTTGAAGATTAAATTATTTAGTATGTATCATGACATACTGACATTTCCTTTAATCAACTTCCTGATTACATTCATAATTGCTTTTATCAAACAGTGAACCAAACTACAATGATGGTGTACAATCCCTTTCCATCAACTTCACTTGGGTGCAACAGTTACCAAAAGTTTCAAGACAGACTAACAGAACCTATTAATTTCACAGTAGAAAGAGCAGAAATTTGAAAGGCAGAGTAGGATTTGACCTACAGATTCTTATATAGTACACCACAAACTAATAACTTCAGTAAAGCCATTTCCACATTTTCTGACTGAATGAGGATACTACAACATGGAGTATCTCTGCTATTCCTAGTTATCCTAGAACCATGTGCGCACATGACCAACGGCCATTTCAACTCTGTCACCAGGCTCATTGTTTCTATAATGCTGTTTTATCTAAGCATTATAGATATAATACATCTTAAATATAAAATAAGAGTCTAAGATATAAAATAAGAGTTTATTTATAAGGGGAAATATTTTATAAAGGGAAAGAGAGAGACCTAGATATTTTGTTCCCATGCAAATAAGACTATAGGTCAATTATCTTACTCTATATATAGTGGACAGCACAAGAGCCCTTTGAGCTCTCCTGTACAGCAGCGGCTGCACACCAGGTTCTCACCTTGAGCGGGGTTTCTCACTTATGGCTTAGTCCTTGAGCCAAGAGATTCCTTGACACAACAGATCCTCAGTAAGTGACTAATAGCATGCTAAACTTTGATATCTGATCTAAGTGATATAAAGGATTGATTGCACATATATAATCCTTTAGACATAAACCATTGACCAAGTCTGGGACTAGGACTGGATCCACCTGCACACAGACTCCTCTCTGAAAAGGAGTTTAGAAAGCCAGGGGGACCTTTCTGAACCTTGTGACTTAATGGAAGTGCCCCTCTGACAGCCTGTCTGACCCTGGCCTCTGTGCAGTAAATAACTAAGTGTCCCTTGCAATCAAATCTTGTAAAACACTGTCACATTCACTATTCAATTTGTTAGATCACAGATAAATTTGCTTATTTATATTAATACATTTTTCACTACTTCTCTCTTATGAGTGAAATTAATAACTACGCCCGTGACACTTTCCATCATGCAATGTCCATTAGGTAGCAGAAAACTACCATTAATTCCCATCTCATGTTTTGCAAGGGTTTTTTCAGTATTCTTTGGTTTGTTGGATGGTTTTTAGTCTGTATGTGTGTTTTGGCAGAGGGAGAAGAGTGCTTGGATTTTTTTGTTTGGGTTTGGTTTTTTTTCCCCAATAAAGTTTAACTCCAATATTGTCTGTTTTCTAAGTTTTCCAAGAACATAAATTACCTCCATTAAAGAACATTAGCCCCATATTGTAGACAATAATACAAAGAGTACAGAGAGAACCACTTAGTGATGAACTTATTAATTCATACAACAGGGACTTACAGCTGTACGGCTCAGTGGTTCAATTCAGATTTATCCAAAAACATCTGGCTCCTCTTTCAGCAGCTTGAACGAAGAAAATTTTTTTCATGAGACATAACATTGCAGTAGTAAAGGATCTCCCCAGATTAAAAGCTCCAAAATGATAATATTTTTCAGCATGGATTTGTATTCTACAGATATATTCTGACCATGATCAAACTGGCATCCTTCCATGTTCTGTATTAGCTCAGGTTAATTTTCCTCGTAGTTTTTCAAATAAGGTGAGACACATTAAAGAGATTGAATGCCTTGCAGAGAAGTGTGATGTTGTAAAAGAGAAGACAGGAACTCACTAATTCTATTCCCTGGGCAAATATATAATAATATTAAAAGAAAGATGAAAGTGCCTAAACCAACAACTCAAAATCCTTTGAAGGTATTCCAGCTGGCAATTGAGATTAGACAAGACATTCACTAGGATGATTTTCCTTTGCCAGCCCAAAAGAGGTAAGATAAGGTAGCAGCTGTATTTCCTCTGACTGGAAGGAAGAAATCAATTTCTTTTCCCACAGATTTCCTTCCTACCAATACTATATTGAAAAGAAGTAGCTTTAGAGTTTGATTATCTCTAGGGTATTGATAACTGCCCAAAAAACAACCCCACCCCCCAAAAAAACAAATTAAAAAATATAACAGCAAAAGCCAAACAAATGAAGCATTCATTTGAAGGAATATATATATAATAGAATTGATATAGGCCAT
>BJBW01019755.1:3447-26241 GCA_004320125.1 Scolopax mira | reverse complement strand
CTGTGAGGGTGGTGAGAACCTGGCCCAGGTTGCCCCGAGAAGCTGTGGCTGCCCCATCCCTGGAGGGGTTCAAGGGCAGGTTGGAGGGGGCTTGGAGCAACCTGGTGTGGTGGGAGGTGTCCCTGCCCAGGGCAGGGGATGGGACTGGGTGGTCTTTAAGGTCCCTTCCAACCTGAACCATTCTATGTATTTTGAAAAGATCACTTTCAGAACACACCACTTGATAAAACACAGCAATGTTTTCAAGACTGACGTTTCTGTGTTACGGTTCAAGACAAATATCTTGATTTTGTGCTTTATTTTGGGGGAAAATGGCTATCAAAGCCTGTGCATGTGCAAGTGTTTCTTTGCTCTACAGAAGCACATACCAGCATATAAGTCACAGTGCTGTACCTGTTATTCTGGCTATAAATTACTATGAAGAGAATAGAGTTTATTTGAGCAATATTTGTTAGCTATAGCAATTCATTTATACACATTGGTAAAGTCAGTACTTCTTGCAAAATCATAATTATTGTGTAAGGAATATTTTCTTATCCTGATTATTTAGGTCCAAACCTTTTTTCTTCGGGTTCTTCATACTCATATTCTCTACTGAGCACAAGGTCTTGACACAGTTACTTAAAATCATATTTTTTCCTTACAGAGAGAATGATATTGAAGAATGTGGCTTGGAAATGTTTTTCTCGGTTGATAAAGAAATTTTAGGTGAAATCAAAAGCCATGATTTGAAGCCAAACGGTAGCAACATTCTGGTCACAGAAGAAAACAAAGAAGAATACATTAGGTAAGGATAAATTAAGATTTTTAAAATAGTCTTCTCACCCTTATTTTCTTCCCTTAGTTGTGGCAAGGCAAGATTGTTGAACTGTGTCATCTGAAGCATTACTGAAATTCTGTCTGTCAGTAATTGCTGATGTTGCCAACAAGTGTCAGTTGTTTGGATTTCGTATTTTAAAGAAAAATACTGAGAGAAATAGATTTCTAAAATACACTTTTTCCAAAGATTACAATTAGTAGAAGGTCCAGTTCTTTTTTCCTTGAGGTATTTTTGAGCCAAACAACATGACAACACATCTGAGTGTCAAGTATTCCGTGGAATTATTGCATGTGTTTATTATTGGAATTACAGCCTGATGATACTCTCCCCAGCCATTTATGTTTGGGGTTTTTTTTCTAAAACTTAAAATTTTTGGATGCTTTTGTGACAATTGTTATTTTTGAAAGATACTTGGGATTACTAATTTTATCTGAACTGATTTTACGTCTTACCATTTGTAACAGGGCCACTGTTATGAATGATGCCATGAATTGTATTATCATAAACAATTATATTTGCAGTACTAGAGGGGGTTTTTAAGGTTAAGAAGGAAGGAGCCTAAGAGTGATATTAAAGAATAAAAATTTGAACACTGACCTGCTGAAATACCCGCTTCTTCCTCAGTGTGCAGCACTACATAAGCTCTGCTTTAAGGTGTGAACTTCAAACATATAAACTTTGAGGATGTGCTTGCAAAAAATAAATAATTCATACGTTGTAAGCTCAAACCAAACTGAATCATAGTAGAATTTTCCTCTCCTTCTTGTGCTGTGTTCTCTGGAGGTGTCTTTCATGGAAAGGGGTGAGGGCGAAAACAGTGGATTTTGGTTTTGTGGCCTGAGTAACCTGAAGACATTTCAGTGATTCACAGAAAAGGTGGTATTTGCAGAAGAAACATCCTGGTATTTTGTGCAGTTTTGCAAAGTCTTAATATTGGGATTGAAAATAGGGAGGATCTGCAGAAAGACATTCTCTTCTAGTTTCCAGGAACCCAGGGAGAGCTCAGATTCTGGTTTCACTCATATTATTCTGTCTTATTCCGAGTCCTGCTTTAAGTCTCCAAAGTTTCTAGGATTGTAACCATGGAGTGGCCGTCTCTCCTTTAGATTCCCATCCTCCTGCCAGGTTAGGTGTGAATTCAGTATAATATCTGCTTCTGCCTGGGTTCAGGTTCTTCGGGTCTCCTGCCTGCTTTTCACCCTTTTATTAATGGAGAGTGGACTTTCTGCCACAGAGCAAAAATTTCATGATTAACAGAAACAAATATGGAACTTACCAACAACATAGGTGTTTGTTGGTAAGCTGGCAGTCCTGCTTATCTTCACTGCTACAACTTGACCTAGTTTTTACCTTCTCATGGATAATGACTGAGATTTCTGGGGAGAATATTAGACAAATATAGCTCTGTGGGTTTTTTTCCTTTCATCAAATACCTGGGGACTGCTGTGCTCTTGTTAATATAATCAGTGAATAGGTGCAGCCTGCTCTTTGAGTCTAAAATACTTTCCATAGTAGAAAGTTGGAAACACAGGGTTTTAACTTGAAGAAAAAACAAAATGCTTTGACAGAGTAAAGGTTACTAATAAAATACAATGCTCTATCCCCAGAACTTTGCAGACTTACCATATTTATTTTTTTTAACTTAACTTGCAGTTCATCTCAAAATCGGCTAACAAAGATGTGTTTTTGGGTTAGCACAAGCCATTTAAATTATCTTTCTGTATCTTCTTTTCCAGGCTGGTAGCAGAATGGAGACTCTCCCGAGGTGTTGAGGAGCAGACACAGGCTTTCTTTGAAGGCTTCAATGAAATTCTGCCACAACAGTATTTGCAGTATTTTGATGCTAAAGAATTGGAGGTAAAGGATTGTTTGGCGCTTGACAGAGCCATATATAAATACTTAAAACTCCAGTCATCGTTTCTGAAGAGCAGAACTCGCTGAGGCTGACAACTCAGTTTTATGGGGCATATAAAGGAAAAGTTATAGAGTATTTGATTATTGTGTTTCCCTCACTTTCCTCTTTGTTGCCTGTGTACGAGTTTCCAAAGGCTAAGATTCTACCAGTATAAATTTCTTATCAAATTGCTTTTTTAACCCTCAGCAATTTGATTTGCCCCTGTTAAAAGAATGAGTAACTTGACAGAAAGGAAGATAAAACCAGTTATGTAATGGGTAATCTCATATAGACCAGACCATGTTTTAGATGGTTTTTGATTCTCAAAATTACACTTTCTGAAGTGTATGTTCAATTTAAAAATATAAAACCCATAAAAGCAAGACATCCTGTATCTGGGCTCCTCAGTTCAAGAAGGACAGGAATCTACTGGAGAGAGTCCACCAGGGAGCTATGAAGATGAGGGACTGGAACATCTCTCTACTGAGGAAAGGCTGAGGGACCTGGGGCTGTTCAGCTGAAGAAGATCAGACTGAGAGGGGATCTCATCGATGCTGAGCAATAGCTAAAGGGTGGGTGTCAGGAGGATGAGGACAGATTCTTCTCAGCAGTGCCCAGTGACAAGGGGCAATTGGCACAAATTGGAACATGGGAAATTCCATCTCAACATGAGAAGGAACTTCTTTCCTGTGAGAGTGGCAGAGCCCTGGAACAGGCTGCCCAGAGAGGTGGTGGAGTCTCCTTCTCTGGAGATAATCAAACCCACCTGGACACGTTCCTGTGGGACCTGCTCTGGGTGACCCTGCTCTGGCAGGGGGTTGGACTGGGTGATCTCCAGAGGTCCCTTCCAACCCCTGCCAGTCTGTGATGATGTAATTCTAGTGCAGAGTTTTATGGCTGGGCAGTGATAAATGTTCCTGGCTTAGATGTCTAAATGCAAGCAATTCTTCCATTTTTCATGATAGAAATTCTTTCTATTCTGTGGCCTCTCCAAGTACTTTTCGTGAGCAGTCATCATTCTTTGTTTTAGAAGTTTTGGATTAAGTTTAAAATCAAAAATGAACATACTGTCCCTGCAGGTGATTCTAAGTACAAGTGCAGTTGACGTTCTGGCTCTGTGGAAACAGAGTGGGAAAGTCCTAACTCGTATTACATGTTTATTTCCTTTTTCTCCCCTAAAGGTGCTTCTATGTGGAATGCAAGAAATAGATTTGAACGACTGGCAGAGACATACCATCTACCGGCACTACACCAGGACCAGCAGACAGATAATATGGTTCTGGCAGGTTTGTAAACTGTTCTGGGACCAACAGAAGTTACAGAGCACAAGCTACAGCTTCGTAAATGATGGTCACAATTATTGACCAGATCCATAGTGTGTAAATATAATTTCTTACTGCTAATCCAGCTCTTCGCAACAGTCACATTAATCTAGGGAGGATGATGATGTGAAAAGTTAAATATCAAATCTATACTTAAATGTTTATTTCAATTATTATTTTTCAGTTTGTGAAAGAAATAGATAATGAGAAGAGAATGAGACTCCTGCAGTTTGTTACTGGAACATGCAGATTACCAGTGGGAGGATTTGTTGACCTCATGGGTATGCATTAATAATCCCTTTAATGCATTAGAAAATTGTTTTAAAAGAGCCAAGTTACATGTTTATGGATATTTTTAATGAATTTCATATTGAATACTCTTTTGTAAGTTCTGCATATACTTGAGTATAATGGAAAAGGAGAAGGAAGGAATGTTTATAGTTGTATTGAGTTTCAAAATCACTTCAAATTTATGCATTTCACCACCCTTTGATCTTGACAGAGCTGAACAGTGGAAGAGAGATCTTTCTTTTCTATGCAAGTAACAGCAATCTTGTCGTGGGTTTAAGCCTCATACTTCAGCTGTAATGTCTTACCTGCTCCTACTAACACAGCTAGACCTAAGCCTTGTTTATTTGAATCTGTTCCAGGGAGCAATGGACCCCAGAAATTCTGTATTGAAAAAGTTGGAAAGGAAAACTGGTTACCCAGAAGTCATACCTGGTGAGTATGTCATAAAGCAGGATGGAACTATTTTTCCAGTTTCGCTGACAAGAATCTACTTGGAGATTTTATTGCACATATTTAAATGGTTGAGACTGTGTGAAAGCAAAGTTCTACTGTGTTGAATAACAGCTGAACTTCTAAAGAACTCCTGTGGAATGGAATAGATTCCATGGGTTTGTGTATTACTGAGAATGTAAAGTAATAAGCAGTACTGTCTAAAGAGGTTGGGATTGATCTGTTGTGATCACTACATTCTATCTTGATAGTTAAGTAGCCACATTCACACTCTCTCCTAGAGAAAAGGTTCCTCTGGTGAAATAGTGCTTAGTAAAAATACAATTTTAAAATTTCAAATGTGAGTGATGACTGGGAGGGGTGGCTGACACACCAGAAGCCTGTGCTACCACACAGCGAGACCTGGACAGGCTGGAGAGTTGTGCAGAGAGGAACCTGATGACATTCAACAAGGGCAAGTGCAGGGTGCTGCCACCAGGGGAGGAATAACCCCCTGCACCAGGACAGGTTGGGGGCTGACCTGCAGGAGAGCAGCTCTGAGGAGAAAGACCTGGGAGTCTTGGTGGACACTGGGATGCCCATGAGCCAGCAATGGGCCCTTGTGTCCAAGAAGGCCAATGGCATCCTGGAATGCATGAGGAAGAGTGTGGCCAGCAGGTGGAGGGTGGTCATCCTCCCCCTCTGCTCTGCCCTGATGAGGACCCGTCTGGATCATTGTGTCCAGTCGTGGGCTCCCCAGTTGCAGATGGACAGGGAAGTGGTGTAGAGGGGCCTGGAGCATCTCTCTTATGAGAAAAAGATGAGGGACTTGGGTCTTTTTAGCCTGGAAAGAAGACTGAGGGGAGATCTGATGAATGCCAATAAGTCCTTCAAGGGTGGGTGTCAGGAGGATGGGGCCAGTCTTGTTTCAGTGGTGCCCAGGGACAGGACAAGAGGGAACAGGCACAAACTTGAACATAAGAAGTTTCATCTAAACACGAGGAGGAATTTCTTTCCTGTGAGGGTGGCAGAGCCCTGGCAGAGGCTGCCCAGGGAGGTGGTGGGTTCTCCTCCTCTGGAGACATTCAAACCTGCCTGGACACGTTCCTGTGGGACCTGCTCTGGGTGACCCTGCTCTGGCAGGAGGTTGGACTGAGTGGTCTCCAGAGGTCCCTTCCAGCCCCATATCACTCTGTGATTCTGTGACTCCAGTCACCCAACTAGTGAAACTTCTTACCAAGTGCACTGCATTTCTAGAAAACTTTTGCTGTTCAAGCACTTGAACACTTACTTTTGCTCTCAAAAATACATAAGTTTCTGCTGGTGGTCAGCTTTTCACAGGGTGTGAATCCAGGTATCCATCTCCGCAGCAAAAAGTTTAATTACCCATATCCATAATTTTTTTTTTGTAGTGGTTTAATTATTTGTCAGTCCTTAAGGTTTTTTTTCCTTTATTTCCAGTTTCAATCGCTTAGACCTTCCACCCTACAAGAATTATGAGCAGTTGAAGGAAAAGCTGTTGTTCGCAATTGAAGAAACAGAAGGATTTGGGCAAGAGTAGCTAAAATTTGCACCTTGAAGAATGTGAATTCAACACAATGGATGTTCTTCACTTCTTCTGCTTGTTGCACACTTATTTGTAAAGTAGACTTGACTTGGATTTATTTAACAATACTAATGTGTAAGTAAATGGATGTTATCCTGAGGTTTTACCCACGTTAACTCTGGATTTCTACTGAGCACTTTCAGAAATCAAACGAGCAATCGGATATGGCTACAAATAATTATGACCGAGGTAGAGGTTTAATGCAGCTTTGGGCTCTGCTTTGTTTTACCATTCATTAATTAGAATGTGTCCTTAATGACTGACACATTTTTGACAATAGTTTTGTCTTTCCTTTTTAGTAGCATTTTTTGCTACTGATGCACTGGGAAGTTCATTGGTAGCTGCAATGCTGCAGCAGCATCATAAGCCTCTTTACAGCAGTGTAATTAGAGCCAGCCTGTAACGATCCTCTGCGTGTACCGTGAGCAAATTCATTGCTGAAGCTCTTTTTTTCTGTCTCAAGTGTGGCCAGACTGTTTTTATGTCCCCACCTGGAGTCTGCTCACCTGCCAGCTGGACTCAAGCTGCTGTTTAAGGGGATTCAAACTGTGGCACAAATCCAGGGCAGAGCTTTGCTTTGGTTGGTTGTTGTTTTGTTTTTTGATTTATTTTTTTTTCCCAAATCCTGCTAATTTCAGCAAAACAGACACCCGCCAAAAGTTGTTGGAACATTTCTGTGTGCCCTCAGAAGAATTCTGATCTTTTTTTGCGTAACACATTTAAATCCATATTACCACTCTGGTACTTCACTTGTTTTGCGAAAGACAAGGCCGCCTGGGACTGGGATTGCACTGATTCCACTCAGATTCCTGTTTGCAGACTGGTTTTTCTTGTCAGAAGTGTTAACAGACATTATTCTCAGTGTTATTCTTACATGTAGCAGCCAGTTTGCTTGGAAAACTTTATTGGGTTATCAGGAAGAGGTGCGAAACAACTGGATTCGGGAAATGGTAATATTAACATTTTGCCTGTAAACTGATACACAATACTGGCTAAAACTGGGAGGATTGGAAAATTCAGACACAGATTACATATTTTTTTGGAAAAGGTGGAACATCAGGACATTGTTCTTATACAGATTAAAAGTACAGTTTTTGGGGGAGGTTTGTCAGCTATTTCATCCTGAAGTGCTTCTAGCTAGTAACCTTGGTGAGGTCCTATTGGATTAGTAACATCTTTAACTTCCTTTTAGAATATGATAGTATTCAATTCTCTTCTGGTTTACAGTAACTTTTTGCATTTTACTGCTCCTTGAGACTGAATGCACTTTTTGGATATGGTCAGCTCTTTCCTTACCCGGAGGGAGTAAAGCAGACATCAGTGAGCAGAGCTGCTAGCCAGAGTGAGGGATGTGACACCGAAATAGCACATATTAAAGCATAAGTGCAGCTCAAAACTTTGGGACAGAAGCTGGTTTTGAGAGGCTTCTAGATATCGGAGCTGAACCAGGACAGTGGGGAACTGTAAAACTGAACTTCCAGGCTTGAAGAGAGTACCTCTTCCCTGCTGTCCCTTCTCTCTGAGGGGGAAAAAAATGATTCAGGCCTAAGAAGAACCAAGACACTACAGTTTTTAACTGACTTCAGGAGTTTTTCAGGTCATAAAACAGATGCTCGTTGGAAGGCAGAATGATCTGACTTCAGAGTGAGTAGCTCTTTTGTCATGTATATTCTAGAAAAGGCATGGAAAAGAATTTCTGATGATACAGTCCCACTGGTGGTGAGAATTCACCTCACCTCATGGCTTTAGGAGAAGGAAAACCTGCCAACTTCAAAACACACGATGGGTATATTACAGTATACAGCTCACGAGGACAAAAAAAAAAAAGCCTTATAAATATTTTCTGTTTATATTAATTCTTACAAGGAAATGTAGTTATCTAACATATTTACAAGAGAGATTAAATTAAGCAAGATAATGCAAGATTAAGCTATGAAAAATAGTCAGTGTTCTGCATAATGCTTTATGATTCGTGTAGGGAACCTAGAGATATTGTTAATGTATAAATATCACCTAAAAGGCTTTCAGCCCTATATTTTTAAAATAAAGAATAGTTGTAATTGAAATAGCCTTAGCCCTAGTTCTATAGGGTATGGCTGTTTAATATTTTTATGGTTGAAATGTTTTAGTTCAGGAAAAAGGTAAATGCTTGTATATATTTTTGCAGTCTGGGATTCCACTTACTCCATTTTTCTTTCTTTAATTTAAATGGCATGTGTATGTGTCTTTTCTGCTGTATTAGGATAGGGGAGAGGGGGCTGGATATCCCAAGCACCAGATACAATTTTAAAACATTGCAAATAAAGAATTCACTTTATTTGGGGGAATAATCCCAAATTGGGGGGGGGGGGGGGGAATAATCTTTGAAATGTTTATTCTGGATTTACCCAAAATATAAGAAATTTAAAGCAACTTTACTGTGTCGAATTGGCAATATTTCCAAACTCAGAGGTGAAGAGCACTGAGGCATCTTACTCTGTCAGCATTGTGAACATGAACAAATCTGCTCAGTTTTTACAGCATGTTCTGTAGAAATAAACAGGAATTCATATAAGCCATTGGTGCACTTCTCTGTTCTTTATGGGAATCACATGGATGAGCCCACAGGATCTGGTAGCCCAGATAATTGGTTCTTATGAATTGGACTTGAAAGTAAGATTTTTCACAGAGATTAATTAATTTATCTCTCTCTACTTCAACTGATTTAGCAGCCTGAGCTGCATAAATTCATATGATGTCACAAATCTATATTCATACGCAGCTCTCAACTGATCCCAATTTTCAAGTATTAAAATAACTTTTATTTAGAATTCTGCCTTATGAGAGTGACATGAGAAAATGAAATGCTGAGCTGTTGATCTATGAATTAACAAAGCCTTATTGTTCTGGGTAGCTCAGGAAATGTTAATATACTAATGAAATGCACAGTAAATGTGACATAGAATGGTTTGGGCTGGAAGACATGTTCATGTCTTCACCCATCTGGTACGGAAGCTGTTTGTTTGTTTTTTTAATCCAGTTGCTTGTGTTTAAAAAAAAAAAAGAAAAAGCTTTTTTTATTATTCTCAGAAAAGTAAAAGAAAAAAAATTGCTTGTTTAATTTTTTTTGTTTGAATTTTTATTACATGCTGCACTGGATTTGTAATCTTGGCTCTCTATGTTCTGTTGGTATCTCCAGCCCCCTTTTTTCTGATGTCTTTTAATTTTCTCCAAGAATCACTGTTTGTGTATATGTGCTCTAGTGAACTCCTATAGAAACTGGGATCAGCAGCACTGGATTGTAAAATACTGTACTGAAATTCATTGTTGAAATTTCCTTGCATTGTAATTTCAAATACTCAGGTAACTGTAACAGTATCTCAGTAAGTCAAATACTTTTATAAAACTACTCAAAGAGCTGGTAGTCTCCTCATTATTGCTTCTGAAGCATCTGTGTGCAAATAAATGGTGTGTCTGCTCTTCGGGGGGGGGGGGGGTGAGGCTCTCTGAAGTTGTCCTTCCAGCAAAGTTATAGATTCATGGAATGGTTTGGATTGGAAGGGACCTTAAAGCCCATCCAGTGCCACCCCCTGCCCTGGGCAGGGACACCTCCCACCACACCAGATTGCTCCAAGCCCCCTCCAACCTGCCCTTGAACCCCTCCAGGGATGGGGCAGCCAGCAGCAGTTCTTCAGGAATGTTTCTTTCTCAATACCTCTTCTACCATTACTGATTGCACTGGATATTCATGAGATTTCAGATGCAGCTGCCTTTGGTTAGAAACTGGAGATAAAACAATTCCTGAATTTTCAGTTGTCCTGGGGCTGCTGCCTGAGGAGAGGGTGGGGGGTGCTGGTCTGTCAGTGGTGGTGCTCTGACAGAGGACAGGCTGGAGAAAGGTGCTGCAGGAGCCAAAGCTTCAACCTTTTCTGTGGCCATTATTGCAGAGGTAACAGAAATGAGGTATCACTGGGCATATTGCTGGTTTCTGTTTAAGGAAAAAGGCGCAAGTGAGAGACTGACCAGCCTTGTGGCTACCCTGATCCTCCTCCCTGAAGGGAGAAAGGGGCACGTAGCATTCTTCCTGTCATCAGGAACCTCTCCTGATCGCCATGACCTTTTAAAGAGAATTGGGATTGGCTTGACAGTGACACTGGCCTTCCTCAGCGCTCCCTGGTGCATCCCATCAGGTCTCATGAACTCATTTATGTCCAATTCATTCAAGCATTCCCTGAACTGATCCTCCTCCCCTGAGGGTAATGCTGAGGGTAAATCCCACTGGGTTTTGGCTCTAGATGTTCACCCAGGTTTGGCTAATACAGTTTTGTTAGTAGAGGCAAATCCCAGGTATGCTTTTCTACACCAGATAAATAGATGCAGTAAGAATCACCTTTTTTTTTTTTTTTATTCTGCAGCAGCAGCAGCAGTTTGTTCCTCTGTGTTTTGATGAAAATCCCTGAAAAGTGTGCTAATAAGTTGTGTAAACCCAAATATTGGTACTGCTTTGGGTAGTTTTCAAAAAAAAAAAAGGGCAAAAACCCCCCCAACAATCACCATGCAAAATACGGTAACACCAGGTGCAGCTGGGTTGCTCCATGGCATTGCTTCCTGGCTGCTTCCTCCTGTGATGGCATTGCTGATGGCAGTGCCCGTCTGGGTGGGGTTGGGGTGGTTTGGGGGTGGGTTTGTAGCTGGGGAGCTGGGTTTGGTTAAACCCTGGCGAGTTTAACTGAAACCTGGTGTGGCTGGGGCTGTGCCAGGGGCCGGGCGCTGCTCACCTCCGCCATCCCATCCCCTGGGACCAGCCAAATCAATTGGAGGTAAAATACCTTTCTGTAGCCAAGCTTTCAAACCGACTGCTGGGCTGATGAGAGAGATTGGGGTTTAATTTGGTTACAGAGCTGTAAACATCCACCAGAAGGGAAAAAAGCTCTACCTCTTGGACCCCACAGGAGCATTCGTCCTCGGTCT
The DNA here is from genome assembly GCA_004320125.1 of Scolopax mira. NCBI lineage: Eukaryota > Metazoa > Chordata > Aves > Charadriiformes > Scolopacidae > Scolopax > Scolopax mira. Next base: position 14,929 of record BJBW01019755.1, on the reverse strand, counting down.
CTGAGGGTGCCCGAGGCCCTGTCTGCTCCCGACCCATCGCCTCCTCAGGAGGGACAGGATTTGCAGGAGGAATCTTCTGTTTTCTCCGAGCCGGAAGTAGCCCCGCCGGGGCCAGTGATGTCAAATACTTTAAAAAAAAAAAAACAAAAAAATCACGAGGTCACCTTTCTGCTCCTTTACGGGTCTGACGGGGGCCAGAGCGGGGGGTTCCGAGGGCGGTCCCCGGCCTGGCCGGTTTCGTGGTGTGTTAGTGGGGCCTGGGCTCACCCAGGTTCACCCCGCCCCGGTTACGCGAGGGCACGGAGCCGCGGGGGCGCGCACGGGATGAGCGGCGGGTGCCGGGAGCTCGGTCCCGAGCCGGGCCCTGAGGCGATGGAAGCGAAGTCTCGCCCCCGCCCTGGGACAAGCGCTTCCGGGTCAGGGCGTGCACCGCCACGCCCTTCCTCCCCGCTGATTGGCCCAGCGGGCGGCGCATGCGCGCGGGGCCGTGACGGGTCGGAGAGGCGGCGGCTCGAGATGGTGGGTGAGGCGGCGGTGGGGCCTGTGGTGATGGGGACGCGGCTGTGCCGCCTCTCGCCCGGCCCTTGGTGGGGGCTCCGGCCCGGGGAACGCCCGTGTGGGCGCTGCCCCGGTGCCTGGCCCGCAGCAGGCGCTGGGCGAGGCGGAGGGGCGCGGCCCCAGGGCTGAAGGGCCGCCAGCTTTCCCGTCTCCGGCGTCCCACCGGGGTTTCGCACGGCGAAGGCTCCTGCTGGGTGACGGAGAGGTTTCACCGGGAGGGCCGAGCGCGGGTCACGGGCTTCCGCCCCGAAACGCGGCCCAGGGAAGCGTTTTGCTGCCATAAACCCGCCCTTATTTCTGTCGGGCGCTGGAACATGCCGGGTGTCGGTGGGCAAAGGAGGGGAATGTTTGTTTCTTGCGGCTGCCGGGTTACAGCCCCTGCTGCTGAAAGCTCTAAGACAAATGGCTGTTCGGTGTTCTGTGGAACCTGGAACCTATTTACTTCCTTGTTACTGTATTGGAGGTTGCTCCCTGCTCAAATGTATTCTTGGCTAGCGCACATTCATGAAATTGAGGATCTAAATATGTGGAAGAATTTATGAAGAAATAAATACTGATCTATGTTGTAGGTGGAAAATTGAAATGGTCTAATAAGAGATGCTTTTTAGGCAAACCTAGGAGTTGAACCTTTCTAGCTGAAACCAGGAAGATAAAGGGATATATAAATATATATATATTCACTCTCCTTTTCAGAGTGCATCTCTCCTTCCCCATATACTGTCTCTTGCACTTATGCAGCCCTGTATTTCTATAGTGTTTGTTTGTTTCACGAGGTGAACACATTTTTTTCCTCGGTAATTTTTTTGCTCTTCTGGTGGTTGGGACTGGCTCAGAGACATGTTGGACGAGCACCAAAGCGAGTGTGTGTGAATCTGTGTGTTTCTGTGTGTGTGAGAGAGAGTAAGAACAGGAGGGGCAAGACCTTCCCATGTCAACAGCAGTGAGCTGTTAGAGCAGATCACTCTGCCGTGTGAGTTAGGCCATCTGTTGGTTGTGAGAAGAAATTAAAAATTGGTGTTATTGTGTATAGATGCTCCTTTGCATTCCAATAGGCTTGTTAAGGTCTGCTGGAGAAAGTACTTAACTACTCAGGACTGAAATACTGCTAGTATGAAGTCGGGAAATCATTTCAGACTTAACAGTGCCACCATATTTCTGCCAGCATTTGTATGCTCTGTAGTTTGTTCTTTGATTCATTTACAATGTCTTCCATTTGAAAACAGTCCAGCGTTCATAAACAATCAAGAGTTTTCTTGAAAAGATTGAATTTTTCTATTCTGGATAAGGCAGAAAAACTCGGCTTCATAAAAACAAGCTGAGGTGGTACCATCTCTCTGTGTTACTCCAAGCTGCTTACGCTGCAGCGTTCAGCAGAAAGTCTGCTGGGAGTTCTGGGGCTGAGGCTGTGCTGTTTGGTCAGGACAAGCCCTTTCCCCAGGGAACAGGACTTTCAGCACGGCTGTGCCCTTTTGCTGCAGAGTGGCCATGGAGAGAGGGTTATTCACGATGCACAAGACACACACGGTGCCTTGGCCACATGCCCTGTACAGGTCTCACCTTTCCTGAGTTCCTCAGTTCCCTCCAAGAATGTTTCTGTGGGGCTCTGAAGTGCAGGGTCTGGAAGATGCTGCGTGCCTCTGTTTCCTTTAATAGGAAAAAGAAATGCCAAATATTTACCCGGTTGTGGAAACCAGCCCAGGTGCTGAGGTTTTATGACCCTGTTAGAACAAACTCATAGTTAAATGTTAAATTTTTATTAATGTCTTGTAGCAATGGAAATTGAGCAGAAGGGTTGGAAAGCTCTTCTGAAGTTGATTTGATGGTGATTTTTACAGATAAGCCAAAGAGGCTACTGCCTTGGCCTTCAGTTTTCTTCTTTTCTTTGTGGGTTTTTTTTTTTGGTTTGTTTTTTTCTTTTGCAAGCTGTACATGATACAGTTTATGTGGTTATAATCTTGGAGCTATCCCAGCACGAATTGTGATTATAACTAAATAGCATATATAAATAAGTAGCGCTTGTTCATTCTTTTCCCCTTCGCTTTTCTTATTTGTAATTGCTCTTAGCATTCATTTCTTAAAAGGGACAGGAGTCTTGCACCCAGAATGTATCTTTTTCTTTTTTTTTAATAGGTGATTTTTTTTCTTGACACTTAAATTGTAGCAATCTGACTAAGCAGTTTTCTCTTGCAAGCCTACAGTGAGGAACTGCTGCAGGAGGCTTGGGAGAGGGAAGGATGAGAGGGGAGCAGTCCAAATTTCCACAATTTGTAATCACAGATAAGTGAAGACAGATAGAAAACAACTGAAAAAGTCGTGCAGAAAAGGTAGTACCCAGTCACGCAGAGACTTTGCTGCACGGAACAGTGTGGGCATTATCTGTGTGAATCATCTTTGTGCAGCTTTGTTTTCAGACATGCTATTACAAAGATTTGGCGGGAGGCAAATAGCAGCTGTAATCTTGTATTGACCTGTGCTTTCTCTGTTTGTAGGCTGAGGTGGAAGAAACACTGAAGCGTATTCAGAGCCAAAAAGGAGTGCAAGGAATCATTGTTGTTAATTCTGAAGGTGCTGTGTCAGTCTTGGTTTTTCTGAGATACAACTTGTTCTAAACACGCGCTTTAAGGATCCCTGATTGTACTACTTGCATTTAGATTAGAGTCTGTCTTTAGCAAAGGTTTTCCTGTACCCAAAGCAGATGGACGATATTAGACTACAAGAGAAAATTGGACTCCCTTTTTGCTTGTTTTATTATTATTGTAGGAAATAAATAAAATAAATTGCAAAAGCTTAGCAATAATTGAGTTACGCCAGACTGTGTTCTGTCGAAGCCTGTCTCAGTAGCACTAATAGCTCTCCTGACATCTCAAATCTTGCTGCTCTGTGTGTCTGGGATGCTGCTGTCTTGGCACAAAGCTTCTCAGCTGTCTCCTGAGACCCATAAGCTCCTTGTCCCTCTCTGGAGTCATTGGAGAGTCCAACAGAGCAGACTTGTTCAGAACGCTCTGAATGTACTGTGAGCAGCCCAGCTTCTTAAAATTGTGTGATTATCAATTGGAATTTAATATTCCCTAGAAATAATCCTCTGAGAAGGTGACAGTGCTTGTATATGAATATATTGAAGGTGGGATTATTGTGTACTTGTGTGCAGCATGTGTTTCTCCTTGCTGCTTTTTCATGATAGTGAGTGGTGGATTGTGCTCTCCAGACTGATGCTTTGCTCGTTTGGACACAGATCTGGAGCAGTTTTTCAGTTTTACCAGTATTTGGTAGTTGGCTGTTCTGAACTGAATTTCAGCTGGCTTTTTGTGGGAAAACATACCTAATGGGTGGCAGAAGTATGAGGGAGGGAAAGCTGTGGCCAAAGAGTGTCTGTGTGTCTGCCCTTTGGGCTGGTGCACAGGAATTGAACCGGGGACCTTGCAGGACTCTATATCAGCTCTTATGGTTAAGTGTTGGAGCCTTGGCTTTGTTGCTGGGTGAGACAGCAGCTCATGTCTTCCCTCCCACTGATCCCAGCCTGGCTTACCTGGCTGTCATTTCACTGGGATGTTCAGGAGCCTTTCTGAGAGGAAAAGCTGCCCCCAGTCAGGAGAATGAAACTGAAACACTGGTATTTCCTCTCTTTCCCCAAGATAGTTATTCATTATTAATTATTTCTTTATTTAAGTCTCATAAATAAACAAATGAAAAAACAAAAGTAAAATACTGAGGGTGTTAGAGGTAAACAGTTCTTCTTGCCTACACCCGTGGTTCCAGGTCTGAGCCTCTCCACATCTTATTTCTGTTTGTGTTCTTTTGAGTCTTTAAAAAGAATCCCTGGTGCAGCAACAGCATCTGCCGGGGTTAAGTAGCCACCCCAGCTGGACCTGGTGATGCCTAAGGCAGAGTTGGTTGTGGAGTTTTGTCACTGTCCCCTGCTCCCTGCAGGTATCCCCATCAAGAGTACTATGGACAACTCCAGCACCATTCAGTACGCCGGCCTCATGCACAGCTTCATCATGAAGGCCAGGAGCACCGTGCGAGACATCGATCCCCAGAACGATCTCACCTTCCTGCGGATCCGCTCCAAGAAAAACGAAATCATGGTTGCACCAGGTAAAAGTGAGTGGGCGAAAGCAGCCGTCGGGGAATCCAGCAGAATTCCTGTCTCGTGGGATTGACTCTCTGAGAGAAAAGTTCTGCCAGATGCTTTTATTTGTATTGTACAATCTCTTTTCCAAGAAGCTGTTTTGCTCTCTTCAGAGTTGAAAGCTTTTTTCTTTGACCAAAGTTTGCTATTTCATGTCTGAATGTGGGAAATAATGAGGAATCATTTCACGTTGATCAAAGTGGAAAGTGTTAAATAGCATTCGAGAGCATGTTGCAGCCTCTCATGCTCTGTATTTCTCAATACAAAACCACAAGAGTTGGAGGGGAATATGTTTTGAGAGTGACTTCAGTTCAGCCCTGTAGACTGATAAAACAAAACAGTCCAATAGATTTTCCAGTTCAGAGAAAAGTAATTGAACATACTGTAGCTGTAATCATGGGTGGCAGAATATAGCAGCAGCGACCTTCTTTTCAGGAAACATTTTCTCAGTGTCATTAAATTACAAAATGGGAAGCAAGGAGATAAGCACAGTTCATTAACGTGGCAGGAGCAGCTTTGCCTGGGCTCTGTGGGGGGATTGTGCTGGTGTGAGGCACAGCAGGGATTGCCCTTGGGGTGCTCCGCTCTGCGGGGCTGGCCAAAGCAGATGGACTCAGGGGCTTGTGCCCAGGCAGCCTCTGCTTTCCATCTGAAGGGTGAAAAGAGAGGAATAAGCATCGTTCCAGAAAAAAGGAACTACAGGCACTGCAGCCCAGCAGTCTGCCTGGGAGACAGGGAAATCCTTGCCCTGTGCTGCCTGTCTGGATTCCATCATCACACATTCCATTTCCTGTTGTTTCTTGGGCAGAAGCTGAATTAAATTCAATTTGCTTTGGGAGCATGTGGTTTCTAAAGCTGAGACTGAGAAACTGCATCCAGTCCTGGGCTCCCCAGTTCCAGAAGGACAGGGCACTGCTGGAGAGGGTACAGCAAAGAGCTACGGAGACAATCAGGGGACTAGAGCATCTCTCTCATGAGAAAAGGCTGAGGGACTTGGGTCTATTTAGTCTGGAGAAGAGAAGGCTGAGGGGGGATCTGATTGATGCCTTTAAAGGGTGGGTGTCAGGAGGATGGGGCCAGTCTTGTTTCAGTGGTGCCCAGTGACAGGACAAGAGGGAACCGGCACAAAATTGAATATAAGTTCTCTCTTAACACAAGGAGGAATTTCTTTCCTGTGAGGGTGGCAGAGCCCTGGCAGAGGCTGCCCAGGGAGGTGGTGGAGTCTCCTTCTCTGAAACATTCAAACCCCCCTGGTCACGTTCCTGTGGGACCTGTTCTGGGTGGCCCTGCTCTGGCAGGAGGTTGGACTGAGTGATCTCCAGAGGTCCCTTCCAGCCCCATATCATTCTGTGACTTTTTTTCCTCACTGAGATTCATCTAAGTAGGTGATCTGATGTGTCAAGCCTTTTTTGCTCATTGAGAACAAATGTCAGGACTCGAATTCCCACTGTGGATTAGTGAAATAGGAAAAAAATGTTATAATTTACTGTTGCTCTGATCAAATACGAACATTGAAAAAATAACTTATTTTTTGTATTTTTTTTTTTCTCCAGATAAAGACTACTTCCTGATTGTCATCCAGAATCCAACTGAGTGATTACACTGACATGGTCTGGTTTTGCCCCTTTGCCCAACTTTGTTTTTTTTTTTTTTAATTTAATGGTAAAGAATAGAGTGTTAGAGTTAACTCTGCAGTGCCACTTCAATAATGTCTGGAAAAAGAAAAGCATGTGGTTTTGTTGTTTACAAACAGAAAAAGTGGTTTTTTTTTTTTTTTTATATCACAAGTCATTTTGAGAAGTTGGTGAATTAGAATCAGGCAGTGAAAAATGCAACAGAGTCCTTTAATAGTTAGGAAGATAATATAATAAAACTCTAATAATGTTCTAAAAAAAGATTATTCTTTGTATGTTTCCATGCTTCTGTTACCACTATTTGAGTTAAGCTTTTACACTATTACTTTGGAATGACTGTAAATATGAGATTTGCCTGTCCTCTGGTTCTGTCTTATCCCGTGGGTTTCACAAGTTCCTTTGAAAAAGTCTGGTTGTATCGAATTAAAAAGTGTTATCAGTGTCTGGGTTTGTGTCACGTGTTTTCCTTCTGAAGACTTTAATTATTCTCATCTTTGATTGAGGTCTTATTCACAAAATAGACCCTTCCTAGGACTATTTTTACTCATTTCTTGCTTTCTCTAAAGAATGCTTAAGTTGAAGTGCACGTGTGATGGACTTGTAATTGCCTTGTATGTTGGAGCATTTTCCTGTCACTTCTTTTTTGTTTCAGAGATGTGTGGTGGCCAAGGAAGGCCATGGAGGTTGCTGGTTGGACTCTGTGTCACAATTCAGTAGCCAATTTGATCCTTTAGTAATTTTTTATTGATGGCCACTAAGGAAAAAAAAGGTCCATCTGTTTCCTCCAAAATAATAAAGGGGTTATTTTTGTAGCCTTCAAAGAGCCTTGTAATTGCATGGGGAGCTGAAGAATTTGTGCAAAATGTCTGCATGGAAGATACTGTCCCGTGTGACAGACATGGCTCAGGCTGGTCCTGAAGGGTCCTATGGAGGTGTGGAACCTCCCAGCTCCAAGTCAGATGTGATGGCTGTTGTTCTGTGCTGCACGTTCTTTGCATTCTCGGGTATATGGATACAGGTGATTCCTGCAGCAGGGAACGGTGCCCCTGGAGCTGTCTCCTTCCTTCCCTGGGCTCATTTGTCCCCCAGAAAAGGGGAGGTGGCAGGTACTGGATCTCCTCACGTTTGCTTCGGCCTCTTCCTGTGCCTGGCCTCACACTGCTCCTGACAGAAGTGTGGCACCAGCCTGTAAAGGAATGTCTCCCCAGTGCACCCCAGCAAAGAGGCACATCCCATGGGCATGAAATGCACTGTGCAATTAAAGAAAGAACTTCAATTAAGTGTAGTTTTACTGGGGGATGCTGTATCTTTTGCTGGTGAGGGATTGCTCCGACTTGTGTATCTCTGTTTGCAGAAGTGTGCAGCCCTGATCTTCTGAAATCACAAGCAGTAATAGGAATGTGTGACATTGTAAGAGTAAGAATTAATTCATGGGTGATTCCAGCTGTTCCAGAGTCTTTAGTAAAATTGTTGGTGTCGATTTGAAGACTTTCCTGGATTTCAGGGCAGGAATTGGTGGGGTGGGTGTGTGGTGACTCAGCTGAGGTCATCTGTGTGTTCAGCATTTGTTTTCTATGCATTTTCAGGTTCGGACATTAATTTACGGCCTGTGTCTAATTTTTTAGGTAGCGTTTATGACCATGAAGGTGAAAAATACTTGTTGAGATCTGTGGTCAGTCCTGCAGCATCTGGGTAAGGGTGCTTTACAGCATTGTGGGCATCTCGGCCATTACCGTGACTCTCTGTTGGCTGTCACTCCATTAGGACCTTTGTCCCAGCAGTGTGTCTGACCACGCTAAACCAGTGTGGCCCTGGGGTCACAGTTTGTGCCAAGAGGTAACTGATGTAAACACGTCGTTGTTGTCAGCCAGAGAAGTGTTTCCTTGGAGGTGATGACCTCCTTGTGGCTTCCCCTAGTAGATGGCTGTGTTACTCCTTTGTACAGTCACAAATTTCTTTAGTGTCCTGCGTATTTTTGGACACTTCCTTAAGGATAGTTGTCCTCCCAGTGGGTTTATGTCATATCTGAGTTTAAGACAGAGAGTGGTGAGGTGGGGGTGGGTTTTGTTTTAAAAAAGCTGGAGTAAATAACCCTATTTTGAAACATGCGCCCATGTCCTGCATTGTGTTGACCAAAAACTTGCAGTGAAATGACTGAGTTGCTGCTATACGCTGAGTGTTTGGGGATCTGGAGGAGGTTTGGAGATTTTTATTTTTTTTGTTAGCAGTCAGGCATGGAATTTACTGAGGCTCTTGAAGAAACTTTAGAGGTTTTAGAGTCTAGAGGAGCTTGGCAAATCCATCTGGTGAGGGATGGCCTTGCTTATGCCACGTTAGTGCTGCTTTTACACCAGCATTCAAAGTTAATTCAATTTTTTTTTTTTTTTTTAAAAGGGGAAGGGGTGGATGAAGCTGAAGAACAACCACTTCCATTTACATACTTACTATGGAGAAAGTATCTTCTTTGGATCAGGAGTCACAGAGATCTGAACGGAAGCAATTCCTCTGCATGTAAGTTAGGGGAGGATTTCACTTTTCCTGAGCTATCTTAAACAGGGTTAAGATGAAATTTTGCTTCTTGTGCTGTGTTCGCTGAGTCTGGACCTAGTGATTCATATGGTAAATTGTCACACTAAAGAAAAATAGATAAACAAGCATTATAGTTCGGATCCTTTTTTCTAGCCAGAAAGCAGGAGGATGTGGCCCAAAGGAGGGCTTGAATAACCTTTGCCACATGTGCCTTAAAGCTGCTTTGTGTTGTGACCTGATTAGCTCTCCTGGAGAAGTCAGTTTTGATGGATCCCTCTCTGAAGGCAGAGGTGGAATCTGCTGTTGAGATGTGGAAGACAAACCCTGAGGTGTTACCAGGCTGGTGGAGGGGAGCTGGTGGAATGGCTCTGGGCTGTGAACAGCAGCACTTGGAGTCCATGGACGTGCTCTTGTGCTGACTCTGCTCCGAGATAAGGCACTGGCAGGGGAATGGATACTGCAAAAGCCAGGCTTGCAGAAACATCTTCCATTGACCTTAGAGCTTGTGCTTCCTCCAGCAGCTCTTCCTCTGCCCAAGGTGGCTGAGTTCCTATGGCACAGGGCTTCTCTTCACCTCTGGGGCACTTATATTTGATCTTATCTTAACACTTTTACTATGTATAGCTACATCCAGAGGGGTGACAGCCCGGCACTGGCAGTTACACCCTACAGGCTGGCCTTGGGTGAGTGGAGCAGCTCCTGGAAGCAGTGGGATGGGGTGAGTGGGGCCAGGAGCTCTGACAAACAGCGGGAGCCTGAGCATCAACAGGATTTCTGTTGACAAAAATACACTCCATTCACCAGCAGGGCGGGATTCCTCCGGGGACATTTCCCTCTGGCACCAGGGTGTCTCAAGCATCCAGTGGCGCTTATTGTTCACCCCGAAGGAACGCTGGATGGCGTCAGGACAGCTTGCAGGGTTGATACAGCTGGTTCCTTCCATCTTCTTTAAACCTTTAACTGATCCAGGGTTTTAAGTCCATCTCCTTAAATAAAGAGTTTTGCCGATGACATTGTTAAGAACAGACGAGAGAGGTGTTGGTGTGTGCAAGATTTTTCAGGAGAGCTGAGAGGAGGAGGTATAGAAATCACTCTCTGCTGTATTAAAAGTAAAAATGCTTTGATCCGTGTCCCATTTTTGTAAACACATTAACGTGCTGAGAGGCTCCAGAGCTGCTGTGAACCCACTCTGGGTCTGTGAATAATCTTCCATGGAATTCTGGCCCTAGTCCTGCACCACGGTCTGCATGGATGAAATCGGGGATCAAATCACTGAATTAGAAAGAGTTCCTCATTCCTCTCATCAAAAAGGAGTCAATGCTTTATAACAATGGTAATAAAAAAATCCTTTGCCAGAAGATGCAGTCTCTAAAGTTGATCGGTTTGCTATGTCTAATGCTGCATTACTGCTTTTTTAAAGGTATTTTCTGATTAGAAGGACCTATGTTGGGACATCTCTAAGCATATCTTAATTATAAAAGTGAATCTGAAGAGTTTACACTTCCGTACCAGTTAACTACTGCTACCGCTTGGTCAAGGAAAATCCATGATGTAAACCACGAAAGTAATTATTTCTTTTTTGGATAAAGTATAAGAATTTGTTTGATTGTAGTTATGTGTATTTTTCTTCTAATTGCTGCCACTTTTAATAATTGGAGCATTTTTTTTTTAACGGAGGCATCTTTCACATCTTTTTACCAAGGTTTGGTGCCAGCTGTCCCGGTGGGATGCAGCCTCCCTCATGGCATTCCTTGAGGAGGAATATTAAAGATGGTTCTTTATGAAACCTTGAGGTTCTGTTTGTGGTTTGGGTTTTTTTTGATTCATTGTTGGTAGCTCCAGAAATAGCCTGCCCTATTTGTAGTCACGCTGCAGTCTTTAAAATATTCAGCCCAACGTGGCAGGGAAAACAAGAGACTTGTAAGTTGGGGTAATGGTGGGAATGGCAAATACCCGATAACCTGGGTGAGATGAGTTCCTGGGCAGGTCTGTCGCCCGTAGGAGCTCTTGGATATGGAGTGGTGTGGGGGGACTAGGAAGGCATTGCCCCCAGTGCCTCTCCCCCAGTGATACTGGGGAGGGGTGTGAGCTGGGAGCTCCAGGAGAAGCCACTGAGGCACTGACATCCCCGAGAGCCCCAGCCCACGGGTGCTTCTGACCTCAGAGGGAGTCTTCTATGAGCAGTGTTGGGAAGAGGCTTTGTTACTGTGGGGGAAATCACAGAATCACAGAATGATGTGGGTCTGGAAGGGACCTCTGGAGATCATCCAGTCCAACCCCCTGCCGGAGCTGATCCCCCAGGAATATGTCCAGGGAAGGAGACTCCACCACCTCTCTGGGCAGCCTCTTCCAGGGCTCGGTCACCTTCACAGGAAAGAAGTTCCTCCTTGTGTTTAGGTGGAACTTCTTATACTCAAGTTTGTATATTGAAGAAATTACTCTATTTCTTATATTCAAGAAATAGTGACCTTCCAGTGCCTAAAGGGGCTACGAGAGAGATGGGGAGGGACATTCACCAGGGAGGGGGGCCATAGGACAAGGGGGGGAGGGTTTTAACCTGAAAGAGGGGAGATGGAGCTGAGATGTGGGGCAGAAGTTGTTTGGTGTGAGGGTGGTGAGAGCCTGGCCCAGG
>BJBW01019753.1:0-10728 GCA_004320125.1 Scolopax mira | reverse complement strand
GTCAGCAAACTTGAAGGGCCCAGGACATCCCCCCCCCCCGGCCCTTTCTGCTTTGTTTGAGAAGGCTCTAATGGAGGGTGGGGGAAAGATTTTTTGGCCCCCCACCTCCCCCAAGGGCAGTCACCCCCTCCCCGCTCCCATCACTGTGCTGCAGCCCCCTTCTCCCAGCACCCCAAACCCAAACTGGGCAGTGCTGGGATGAACTGGGTGGTGCAGTTCCCTGGCCCCGGACCTTCCCGCACCCCCTTTTTTGGCTCTCATGGGGGTTCCCCTCTCCCTTGGGCGTTCCCTCTCCCATGGGTGTCCTCTCTCCCAGGGGGATTCCCCTCTCCTGTGGGGTTTCCCTTCTCCCATGGGTGTCCCCTCTTCCATGGAGGTGCCCCCTCCCACGGGCTTCCCCTCTCCCATGGGCACAGACGTGGCTCATCCCCTGCCAGAGACCCCCCCAGGGATGATGCTCAGTCTCTGCCGGCGCTGATTGAGCCGTTGCGGGCTGGCAGCTCGCTGCTCCCCAGGCAGGTTGGGTTAATGACTCTCCCCTTTAGCCTGCCTCATTTCATGCCTCATCTCGCAATCACGTCTCTGTGGCCCCGGGCCTGCGCTGATTGAGGACTAATTAATGCTGCGGCAGAGGAAAGCGCAGCTTCCCGGGGTGCTGGGGGCTGGTGGTGCCCCCGACCCCCAGCAGCCAGGGGCCTCAGGGTGCCCAGGGCTTTGCAGCATGCTATGAGGATGAGGGACAAACCAGCACCTTGGAGGCCACTGGTCTAAACTGGGCATCATCCTTTGCCCAGAGGTCTTGGCAATGCTGGTATTCCCCGGGAGCTGGGGGTCCCTCCTGGCCCCATGGCTCCCACCAGCATCATCCCTGCGGGACAGTCGCCTTCCCAAAATGTGAGTGCTGGAGGGTGCTGCCTGCTCGCCCGCAGCCAAAATGAGCCCTCGGGGAAGCTCTGGTGGCTTTTCCCAGAGAGAAGGAATAGCCAGGACAAGGGCACGCTTCCCACCACTGCAGTGGCCACGTGGCACGCCACGGTGAGAGGGTTTTGGTGCCACGATGAGCCGAGCACCAGATCCACGCCGTGAATAACCACTTAGCACAGATCTCGTGCTGAGAGCCACGAGATGTCCTCTCCTCCAGCACTGCCCTGCCCCTGCTCCAGTCCTGCCCCTGCTCTCCCAACACAGCTCCTGGTTTGGCATCCACAGCCTTGGCTACTGGCCCCACTGCCACGCTAGCCACCCCCCACCCCCTGCCCCAGCACCCCATTCCTGGGGGCACCCGCCCAGCTCTGGCTGTGCCAGGGATGCTCCGGGAGCACGAGGCACCCCCTGGTATATGCCTCTGCAGATTGCGTAGTAATTGTCTCCAAAGTTACTAATTTGCTCATAGATTAATTACCATGTAATTTGCTGCTCTTGGCTCCCATGATAAGATGCTCATTTGCAAGGCAGCGCGTGGGCGCGGGCTCAGCCCTGGCCAGCAGGATCCTGAGGGGGGCACAGAATGAGCAGGGAGGGGGATAAGGAGGGCAAGCCGACAGGTTGGGGGTCCCCACTGGGTGACAGCCCCCCCCCCCCCCCATTCCCTCCCCAGCCAGACCCCCAATACAAAGCACAAGATGGCGGCCGCGGCCCCACGGCACCACAGAGAGTGAACTTTTATTTCCAACAACGACAGCACCTGCCCCGTGGGGTGGGGACGGTGGGGAGGGCTGGGAGGGGGGCGGCCATGGGACCCCGGGGTGGGGGTATCGGGGGGGAAAGGAGAGGGGCGAAGGCAGCCCAGCCCCGGGGAGGGGTTGGGGGGGGGCGGCCGCTGGCGTGCACACGGTGCACGGCGTGAAGAAACATCCTGGTAGAAAAAAGAACAAAGATCTGGTGGCCTCAACGGCCGGTCCTGCCCCGGGGAGGGGGTGCAGGCGTGATCGGTGGGTGAACGTGGAAGGAGGGGTGGTGGTGATGGTGGTGGTGGGGGGTGCGTGTGTCCCCTCCGCACCCCCATCCGGAGGGGTGTCAGGGAGGAGAAACGGCACGAGGAGGGGCGAGAGGAGGCTGCGAGCGGGGTGGGGAGCACAGTCCCTTCGGTGGGGACCCCCACCCTGGCCTGGTGGGGACCTCCCCCACTCCATCTCCACACCAGCTGCTGAGGAGGACGGAGCAAACCCAGCGCCTCGGCTGGTCCCCCATCCCGGGGCGACGGCGGTGGTGGCCACGGGGCTCACACCTCCGTCTGGAAGTCGCCGTCGGCCGCGTCCAGCCCGGTGCAGGGACCCTCCCATCGCAGCTCCAGCCGGTCCCGCTGGGCGCTGGGCAGGGACCCCAACGTCATCGCCTTGAACGTGCTCCACGGCTTCGGCGGCGCTGCCGGAGGCTGCTTTGGCTCCTCGGGGCCGGCCGTATCCTGCGGGGTAACAGGGAGCTGTGGCAAAGTAGCCGGGGTGCCTGGTGATGCAGGGCTCTGTCCCCTGGGACACAGCCCTGTGGGGGGGTCTGGAGCCCTCCGGTCCCATCCAGGAGGGGACGGAGCAGTCCCCAGGGATGCTCAGACACTCACGGTGGCCGTGCTCTTCTCCCCTCCGCCCGACGACACGCTCCACCGTTTTTCTCGCTGTGGAAAGAACCACCCTGCTCAGCACCAGCATCCTCCCGGGGGTGCCCAGTCCTCCCCGGGGATGCCCCAGTCCATGTAGGGGGGGTTGAAATGGGGTGAGGGGCAGCCCAGGTGTCCTGGATTCTGCTGGGATGGGTTAATTTTCTTGCTAGTGGCTGCTGAGTTTCGGATTTAGTATGAGAATAGTGCTGATACCAGTTGTCGCTAAGGGATGCTTACATTAGTCAAGGAGTTTTCCAGTTACTTCCAGTTACTTTTCCAGCTTCCCACAGAAGCTGAGAGGGAGCACAGACAGGAGAAGGTGGCTAAAGGAAATGTTCCATACCATAGATGTCACACTCAGCACATAAATGGGGGCTGGCTGGGGGGGGACGGAACAGGAACCCACCATCGGGCTGGGCAACCAACCATCGGGTTGTGAGAGCAGTTTGTGTTGCATCACTTCATTTTGTATATTTTTTACAGGTTTAGTTTTTTTTTTCTTCCCCTCTTCTGTTACTTTTCTATTAAACTGTCTCTACCTCAACCCATGGGATTTTTTCTCCCCCCTCTTTTTTTCTCCCTCATCTCCCTACCCTACTGGGAAAGGGGGAACCCAGCGAGGGGCTGCGTGGTCCCTGGTGCTGACTGGGGTTATCCCACGCCGCCGGGGCAGGATGGGACCCCCAGGACCTCACCTTGGAAGAGCCGGCAGCCGGGGCCCGGTACCGGTCCAGCGTGTGAAACTTCTGGTTGAGCTCGTGGTAGAGCTCGGAGTGACGTTTCCGCGTGTGCATCACCTTCTGCGGGGTGAGAGCAGGGACCTGTCAGCCTGCGGGACAGCCCCGTGCCCCTCGACACCCCAAATCCCTGTCCCCATCCCGCCCGGCACTTCCTGGGGCAGACGAGGGGCAGAGCCCACCGCAACACCCCCCTCGGCGTTTTAATCAAGAGCCACCGCTCGTTATCCCCTGGTGTAAAACTCCATCGAGCTCGGCTGCTGACAGTGAGCCAGAGGGGACAAGGGACAGGGTGGCTCGGTCCCTGGATGGCACCCGAGCGGTGACACCCACTGCCATGGAGGGGGGCTTACCTCAAAGTCCAAATCGGAGTATCGTAACCTCTTCCTCTGGCAGGGACACGCGGGGACAGGAGCAGGGGGAGGAGATGGAGAAGAAAAGGGAAAGGTCTTTGCAGGTCCGGGATGTGGGGTGTGTGGGGGGTGAGGGGAGGTGGGGGTGAGGGGAGGGGGATGCTCATGCCAGCCCCAAGCCACTTGGAGGGGACAGAGACCCTCTGGAGACACGGGGCTTCCAGCTGAGGGGGGCCACATGCAGCTCATGTCCGGGACATGGCAGGGATGCTCATGCCAGCCCCAAGCCACTTGGAGGGGACAGAGCTGGAGAGAGGGGGCTCCTGGCCAAGAGGAGGGGGGACATGCAGCTCCTCCACCCCCAAGCAAAGGCTGGGATGCCGGGGCAGCGAGCCACGGGGGCCACTCACACAATCCTGACCGGGCATACACGCTCTTACACACTTGCCCGACCACCTTCCCGCACATCTCCCCTCCCCACGCACATGTCCACGGGCACCCCAGCACCCCCCACCTGCTCACCTCCAGGGACCCCACTTTCATGGCGGAGCCGGGGACGGTGCGGGGCATGGTGCGGCTGCGCTCCGACAGCTCCGAGGCCAGGATCTGCCGGACGGTGGGGTGCTGCTTGAACTGGAGGCTGTAGGGGGCCTTCACCGTCCCGTAGGGCTGGTTCAAGTTCACATTGACGTGGTCCATGGCGACGAAGCCAGGGTAGGCGTCCCCCTCGGCCGCAGGGCGCCCCGTCCCACCGGGGACCCCCTCCTCGGTGGCGGGACTGAAGGTGGCCTCATCCCGCGGGAAGGGCTTGAGGCTGGTGGTCCGTCGGGGCAGCACCATGTAGTCGCTCTCCCGTGGGGGCTCGGGGGCCCGTAGCCAGCCGTACTCCAGTGGCCGCAGGCTGCTCTCCGTGCACAGGTAGACGGGACCCGGGGTCTCCAGGCTGAGCTGCTGGGCTGGCGGGTCCCCCAATTCGCTCAAGCCAGCCACCACGTTGGGCGTCATCTTGGGGACCTGGACCAGGATGCTGGCGGGGGGGATGTTCCCCGGCAGGCTGGAGAAGCCTAGGCCCCCCTCCGGGGTGGTGTTGAGCTTGGGGTCTTCATCCCCATCCAGGGAGATGCGGGACAAAGTGCCCGTGATGGTGGCGGGGTTGCAGGTGTTCACCTCCTTGAACAGCACTGCGGGCAGGGAGGAGGGGAAGGGGGGGGGGTCAGAGCTGGCCCTGGGGGGTCCCATGGGAGGGCAGGGAGGCTGGACTGACCCCCTGCACGGTGGCATGGTGCCCACCCTGGCACACGCTGCCTGTCCCTCCCGAGCGTGGCACGGTGACACCCCCAGCGCGGGGGAGACCTCACCTGTCTGACACGCCAGGTCAACGTCCTTTTCAAAATCTGTCTATAAAAACACAGAGAGAGGGGAAAAAGAGAGAGAGAGAGAGAGAGAGAGAATGGAGAGAGAAAGAGAGAGGGGGGAGAAATGGGGAAATGAATGCATCTTGGCCAACACGGGGAGAAAGGGGGGTTAAGGGGGGGGGGAAGGGGGGACACCCCACGGGTGCCGCACTCACCAGGATCTGCACCTGCCCGTTCTTGCAGGAGTCGGGTGAGTTTTCATTCTCCTCGCTCCTGCACCCCCCCATCTGACACTTCACCACGTCCTGGACCTGCGGGGACAGAGCCGGTCACGGCCCCCCGGCCAAGGTGTCACCCCCTCCCCACCTTTCCCCAGTAACCCCTGCGGGGGGTCACCCCACCTCTCGGCGCAGGAACCCGTGGACGGTGATGATGACGAAGCCCTGGACGGAGTTGAAGACGGCGAAGAGGACCTGGAAGAGGATGGAGCGCCGGTCGGTCATGGCGAGCACGGCCGACATCCAGGTCAGCGCCAGCAGGGGCAGGACCACGCAGGAGCTCCACAGCGATGCCCTGGGGCAGGGAGAGAGGGGCCGGGGTGAGCCCACCGTGCTGGGGTTGCCCCAAAAACACACCCCCCACAGCATCATCCACAGCCCCCCCCGCCAGGACACCCCCCCACACACTGTCCCCTCTGCCTCAGTGAAGGTGCTCGGGGCACCTCCTGCCTTAGGGCTCCTTGTCCCCCCCAGAAGCCCTGGGATAACCCCAGGCTGAGCCATCAGTGCCACCAAGCTGGCCCAGGCAGGGCACCAGCCACGCGTGTCCCCGTCCCCACCCAGGCAGTGAGGGGTGCTGGGGGGACACGGGGTCACCGTCACCTTCCCAGAGCCACAAAAAGAGTGAAAAGGGGAATTTTGGTTCTTTTCAGCAGTGAATTTTGGGACTGCTTCTATTGCAACTGAACCCCTGGGAGCAGGGACCTCGGTGGATCAGGGTGGCAGTGGGTGACAGCCCAGCCNNCCCAGCCAGCACCCAGGGGATGCCCCCGAGGTCAAGGCTGGCTGGTGCCCCATGGCGTGGTGCCCTTCATGCCCTCCCTGCTCCCAAGCCATCCCGGGGAAGAGGAGCTGAGTGCCCCCCTTCCCCCCCCCATTCCATCCCCCTGCGCCCCAACCCCGGAGATGAGGTGACCTGCGGGAAGCCATGCCCATGCAGACGTGATGGCCGAGGTGGGACATCCCCCACACCCGGGGCCGCCCCGAGCACACAGCCTGCACCCCCCACCCCACAACCCAGTCCCCCTGTCCTTCCCCTGGGGTGATACCCCCCACCCTGCTCCCCGGGGGTCCACAGCTGTGCTCGGGGCGGGGCGGGGGGGTGTGTGTGAAGCGGGCACGTAGCGGGCACTAACATGGCACTGCTGGCGGTGGCGGAGGTCATGGCCGCGCTGGACACCACGCCGCACTTGGTGCATTTCAGCAGCAGGCTGCCGCAGGGGGGGGGCTTGGATCTACACGGCCCCCCCGAATTCCACCCCACCCCACACCCCCCCCCGGCGCCCCGCGGCCAGGACCGGGCCACGCGGGGATGCGGGTGGAGGGAGAAGAGGATGGGGAGGGGTGGGGGGGAAGGATGGACAAACGGATGGACGGACGGACAAATGGATGGATGGACGGACGGACGGATGGACAGACACAGGCAAAAAGCAAATGGGAAAAAGAAAAGAGAAAGAGAGAGCTGGGTTAGTCGAGGGCGGCAGCAGTTGTTAATGAGGAGGGGGGAGAGGGGGGGTGGCCAAGCGGCAGCGGGATGGGGAGGGTCAGCCCCCTCCGCTGGCAGCAGGGAAGGGGGGGTCTGCAGCGTGCGGCTCCCCCTTCCCCAAGGAAAGGTGTGGGGGTGACTGCTCCCCCCAGCTACTGCCCCTCCAGCAGCTCCCAATGAGGAGCTGCGGTTGCCCCAGGTTTGGCCCCCGCTGCCCACTCATGTGGTGAAGTCTGCCCCGTCCTCAGCCCGCTGCCGGGGGAGACCCCATGCCATGGCCCCCCCCGTGAGAGGGCAGGGTGCTCTGTGCCAGCACCCAGGGACAGGGGCGCAGGGCACTTACCCAGCTCGCTGCTTTTTGGACTTATCTGAAATGCCGTCGCGGGACATGAGCTTGTTGAACACGATGATGCCAACCAGCATGTTCACCTTGGGCGAGAGTGGCACCAGGGTGAGGGCTGGGCACCGAGCCCCCCCACCCCCAAACCCCCCAGCCGGGGTCAGCAGGAGCTGCCACACACCGGGGTGGGCTTTTGGGGGTCCCAGGCTTCAGGGGTCAGCTCACCAGCACGATGACAGCGGCGGGTCCCACGAAGGCGTAGAGCAAACCGCCCTCCAGCGAGAGCCAGCAGCTGCAGGGGACCGTGGCGTGTCAGGGGCTGACGGAGAGGGGACATCCCCCTGTCCCCATCCCCTGCTCCCAGCGCTGCTGCCAGCCCGGAGCGGTCCCCGTGTCCCCCCGTCCCCACGTACTAGCTCGCCGTCCCGTAGCCTTTGGTCCGCGTGAAGCCAACGGAGACTGCGACCACCAGGGCTGGCAACCCTGGAGAGGGGAGACGAGGCTGGAGCTGCAGGGGGGGTGGCATCGCTTGATCCCCCCACCCCCCCATCCCCAGCACCGCCCCCCATGGATGGGGATGGGGGTCCTTCTGGCAGCTCCCCATGGTCTGGCCGGTCAGAAGGTGCCACCTCGAAGTGATTGAGACACCAGGGTCTGCTTTCCTCCATTGTGCCTCAGTTTCCCTTTCTGGGGGGGGAGTGGGGGGGGGGGTGCATGCTGCCTCCCCTCCATCCCGTCCCGGGACCAGCCCTGTGGGGCTCTTACCCCATCCCAAGCAGAGGAAGCGCTTCCTGACCAAGCGTGTCCGGATCCGGCCGATCACCGCCAGGTAGGACTGCCAGGCCTCCGTCAGCACCCAGCAGAAGGAGGAGAGGAAGAAGAAGTGGAGGAAGGCGGCCGTCATGGTGCATACACCCTGCGGGGACACGGGCACATCACGGGGTGGCACCGCCACGGCCAGGTGGCGGTTAAACTCCCACGCCCCCAGCAAGCTTCGTGTCAAAACCGCTGGCGTAAAGGATTTAATCCCCAAATCCGGTTAATCCAAACCCAATCTGCTGCTGGGGACCAGCGGGGATGAGGCGACTGGCTGGGAAGAGCCAGCTTTGGGGACCCTGCGATGGGCACCCACCTTGCTGAGCATCTGGGACTGGCCCACCAGGATGAGGATGTTGGAGGCCAGGATGGAGACGCAGAAGTTGAGCAGGATGATGGAGCGCTCCGACTTGATGAACCTGGGGGGGCAGGAGCAGCGTGGGGCCGGGGTGCCAGCCTGTCCCTTGTCCCCATCCCATGTCCCCCACCCACTGCCGGCGGGTGGGCGCTCTCCTGGGTCAGGGACAACCCAGGCACCTCTCCCACCGGCTGCCCCCGGGGTTATTCTCTCCCCACCACATTGCGTTGAATCACACGGATGACACCTTTGCTCATGCCCCAGGTGTCCCCCCAGACCCCCCCCCAGACCCCTGGGTCACCTCCAGAAGGCAGCGTAGATCACCAGCAGCGTCAGCAGGGCCATGCAGGAGACGGCGCAGCCGATCATCAGCGGCACCGAGGGGGTGCCCGAGGGGTCCATGGCCTGGTGGGGAACCAAGGTGGGCAGTGGCTGAGTCCACCCCCCACCCCACCCCCCAGCCATGGCTGCTCCCTTCCGGCCCCCTGCCCCACGCTGGGCCCCTCCACCCCCCCCGATTGGGGACCCCCAGGCACTGGAGGGGGTCGGTGGTGGCCGTGCCGCAGCCAAAGCGCCTTCCCGGGGACCCATGCCCATCTCCATGACAACGGGGGATGCAGGCGGAATAGCAATGGGGTGGGGGGGGTGACGTCTAGGGCCAGGGCTGCCCCCTCCCCTCCTTGCACGGGGCAATGTCCCATATCCAGCTCTACAGACCACAGCAGCCCCCATGCCCACCCGAGCCCACCCTTGGAGTGCCAGGGGGTGCAGCCGCCCTTCCCTTGGGTGATGGGAGACTCACCCCCCTCCCAGCGCCCACCTCCACCCCATGGAGGTGCCTGCGGGGATGACTTTGCCCATCATCACCCTCTCCCGGGACCCCCCCCACTTCGGCCAGGCTCCGCAGCCCGGGGAATCATAACCCCCCACACCATCCGTGGCCCGTGGCCCCAACAGGCTGGTCCCTGGCCCCCATCCTGTCCCCTACCAGGTCCCTGGGCAGCTGGGCGAGGACGGCGAAGGTGGCGAGCTGGCGGCACTGGCATTTGGTGTGCGCGGGGAGGGTCTCCAGGGTTTGGCAGCTCTCCGTGTCCCAGTTTCCCAAGCCAGCATCCCTGATTAATGGGACCAGAGAGAGAGAGAAAGGGGAGAGCAATTTGAAATGATCAAACGGCGCAGCCCCTCACCCCTCCCCTGAGTTAACCCTTTGCTGGCCCCTGCCTGGATGTCCCCATCCCATGTCCCCCACCCGCTGCCACAGGGGGACGACACACAGATGGGGGGACAGACACTTCCAGGGGACAGGTTAATCCCCCCCCGAGCCTGTCACGGGGGGTGACGCTGTCCCTGCCCTGCTTGTCCCCGCCTGCCCCACTGCTGATCCCCCCCGGGGGGCAACACAACGTGAAGGCTTGATTTTTAATCATCCTGCCCAGTCTTGGGGGGTGTGTGGGGGGGGGAAAATGCAGAGGGAGGGGGTCAGGCCTGGGAGGAGAGGTGGAGGGGGGACAGGGAAGCAGTGGGGCACTGCTTCCCTGCACAAGCCATGGTTCACGCTGCAGAGATGTGCTACCCCCAAATCCAGACCTGCCCAGCAGCAGGTGATGCTCCCCTCCAGCCATGGGGACCCCTCTGGCCACGGGGGGCCCCCCGGAGGGAGCTGGGAGGGGGTGCCCCGCAGGGGGAGAGCAGCCAGTGCTCCCAGCAAGGCGGGGAAACGGAGAACTGGGTCTGTGGGACAACTGGGGACACAGCTCCCCTGGGGCCAGGCTGAGACCTGTCACGCTCATCACAACAACACGCCCCTCCCTATCCAGACGGGAGCTGAACTGGAACCAGTGACCCCAAGGAACAAAACACCCACGGGCACCTGGATGGGGGGGGTGTGCCCAGCACTGACATGACACCCACCACTCCCCCCCCACCAACTCCCGGCCCCGCAGTGCCCCCCGGCTCCCCCCGCCGTGCCCTACTTTCCCTGGCTCCTGCTAACAAATTGCATCTGGCAGGCTGGTGGCATCCCTCCCCGGCGTCACGCGGAGGCAGATCGATCCCGTGGCAGCACAATTCCCCCGCAGCCGGGGGGGCTCAGCCACCGGCAGGGACTGGTCCCGCTCCCCAGCCCACCCCACACCTCCCCCGGTACCAACAGGGCTGCCCCCATCACCCCACCAGCAAGTGGTGTCCCTGTCCCCCTGGTGTCCCACTCACGTCCTCGAGTAGTCCCAGGTGACACACTGTGGGTGGGACGTGCCCTGTGGACAGAGGGAGGGGTTAGTGTTTCACCCCCTGCCTTGCTCCCGCTCCCAGGAGGGGTGACTGATGACACAAACCGAGGAGGGGGGGCTGCCACCCCAGAAGGCTGTGCCACCATCCAGAGAGACCTGGAGAGATGGGCCAAGAGAAACC
>BJBW01019744.1:0-17424 GCA_004320125.1 Scolopax mira | reverse complement strand
GCTACGTGTTTGGGTCCGGGCTCCCTCCTGTTCTCCCACGGTGTGCTTCTTCAAAGTTGTTTGTCTCTTATCTTCAAGGACAGGACGTCCTTGCCAGGTTTGCAGAACTTCCTTGTCAGCATGACTTGGCACATCTCTGAGGCCTACTCTGGCTAACTTATGTCAACTGAGCCTCATATAAGTTTTACAGTGGAATGTGCCCAAGATTCTGCAACCATTTCCCAACAAAAAACCATACATACATATATATATATATGAGGAGTGTTATGAAAAAGGTATGCCAGGAGAGCTTTATAAAGTTTCCAGAATTAAGCTCTTGAAAGTCAGAAGTGCCTGTGTGGCCTCAGTTGGGGCTCTGGAGACAAGTCACAGGCCGTTCCCTTTGCTGGACCGTGTCTGCTCTCTGGCACACAGAGGACGTGCAGTGAACTGCGGCTTTAGAATAAATGTGCTGGTCAGCAGGTTCCTGCTGGCTTCTGCACAGATGGCGAGGGTCGCAGCAGAGGAGGCAGGAGGGCCCGGCAGGTCACTTGAACCAGCTTTTTTCACAAGTGACCGTTAACACTGAGGATTTTTTCTGGGGTCTGACCTCGGAGCTGCACCTGAAGTAAGGGGAGATCCTCTGGGAACACACCAGGTTCTCTCTGCTGCTGGCTGGAAAGGTCAGGCTTTTCCTTGGGCCAGCAACGTCTGCTCTGCTGGCCCCTCCACTGCGAGGGGTGGGATGTGGGAAGGAGAGAGCTGGGCAGGTGTTCTTATGTTAATGGGAAGGAGGCCTTGGGATCAGTAAAACAATGTCCTTATATGGTGATGTGTGTGTGGTGTGAAACAGATAGCAGCGCACGGAAATAGTAAGTTTTGTTAGCCGGGCGGGAAAAACATTTAAATGTAGCCAGTTGTATTGCTCACAAGGGTGCATGGACATCCCCTTGTAACCTATCTGTGTGAAGAGCACAACCGGTGATCAAAAGACAAACCATATCTGCTGGAAAAGTGAAACAATAAACCTCTTGGTTTCACCAGTTAGCGGAGTCTGTGCCTCCAGTGCCACAGGTGGGTAGGATGCAGCTCCTTGAATTTACAAGGCAGTTGTGAGAAGTTCGTTACTGGCTCTGAAATACTTAGATGCTTATGGATGCTGTAGCAGCAACTTAGCAGAGAAATCCATAAGGAAATTAAATGTACTGTCCTCAAATATAACTGAATAGTAGATATGTAGGCATGTAAGTTTTTCAGTGAAAAATGGAGTTAAAGCAGTGATTTCCCCAACACGCACTTCCTTCAGTGCGGAGGCTTTTAAGTAAACACTTGGGTGAGTAAACGTTTATCATCTGACATGCACCCAAAGAAATATTTTGAAGTTTCCCATGCTTACCTCTGCAATCTCTGTCTTCTAGCAAGTTCTCTGTGAGTAAATGAAATATGAAGGTGGTGTGAGATCTTTTCATGGATCAATAATCCACTGCAAGGCAGAAGAAGAAAAACAGGTAGAAATAAATCATGTGTTTTCAGAAGGAGGATTGTCTGCTGATCCTGCAGGAATTTAAGCTGGGCTTTGGATCTATAGAAGAGGCATGTAATGAGCTGACAGCTTGGTGTTGGTACAGAATTATTCAGGATTGTAAAAACTAGAGGTGCATAGGGATCTTGCAAGGGTGAGTAACTGAGCGATGAGGCAGCAGAGAAAATCATGTCAACAAAAGCTAAGTATTGCACACGGGGAGGACGTCCCTGACTGCATGTGCAGCAGCAGGCTCCTATGTAGCTGTGTCAAGGAGGGAAAGACATTTTGCAGCCCATATATGAATTTCCAGAAAGGCATACACGGTGCTGGGAGGTGGTCAGAAACCAGAGGAAGCGTGTAGAAAAGGGACAGAGAGCAAACCGACACTTGGCCATAGCCATGCTGTGCCTGCTTGGCATATCCTGCCTGTGATCCCTCCATGGGAGCTGGACCTGGAAGAGAGAAGAGGGGAGGTCATTGTGCCAAAAGAAACTGCAGGTCACCTGGGAAAGGCAAGAGGAAGAAAATTTCTCATTGTTGTAGCAGAAGAGTTGGAAACCGTGAAAACACACCAACCGTGAGTTGTTGGGCAGCAGGCTTAAGTGCGCTCTGTCCTGAAACACAAAATTAAATCATGAGGAGTCAGCAAAGAAGGTTGTTGTGCAGGTTGGGAGCATAAACAGGTTTAGGAGAAATGGGACAAATTCAAAGAAGGGAGATCTGTCACTTGATGGTCCAGGTGCAGCACTACCTCCAGGTATCTCCCACCCGCTGCTAACCAGGAGATTTTCACAAGGAAATAGTAATTTTTCAAATATCCTGTGTCTGTTTCTTACCCTTCTGGTGGCAGATGAAGGCTGCTGACTCATAAGGCCCTTTGGGCTGACAAAGCACAGCATTTCCCATGTAGGGAATGGTGATGGAGCAGCATTGCTGGGATGCAGAAGGATGCATTGATGGTGTGAGAAGGAGGGACTAAAACACTGTGATAAATTGGGGGTGCCTGGGCAGACCTAAGCCAGGAGAGCGGCACCAGGCAAAGCCCAGAGGAGCTGCTCGGGAGGCACCTGCACTGAGCTAAGGAGGGCAGTGAGACGGGGCCCCAGCCAAGAGTCTGCTCTGACTGAGCCAGACTGAGGTCTGTGAGAGGCTGCAGTGGGTTGGAAAAATACTGAGACAACAGCTTGTGCTGTGCTAAAATACGTGTGGCATGGACAGGTCCTGAATCCCCGCTGTTTGCTGCATTTTTTAACATATTTTTTGGCAGGGGAGTGTTCAAATCTGTTCCAGAAGGTATGTTTCCTGCGTGTGCCCTGCCTGGATTTTAACTTGTTATAAAAGGAGAGGTTCTTTAAGAAGCTTTCCGCATGTGTTTCTAGGCCAGCACACAGAAAAATATTTTCCTTTGCAAACTATTTTTCACTGTGTGGGTTATTAGTAGTCTTCTGTTCCCGAGCTCCTGGGGCTACTGTGGTACCACAGGAAATAACAGATCAACTTGGATTTCACAGATTCATGATGTGCTCAAAGAAGTGGAATTGCCTTCAGTATTAGCCCTTTCCACCCCGTGCAGGCAAAGCCCCACGTCCCTGCGAGGGGTGTGAGCCGGGGAGTGGAGCAAGTACCTGGCCCACTCATTAGGAGAAGGCACTGTGAGTGACAAGCTGAATGCCTGGAGCCCGTCTCCAGCTGAGCATTTTACAAGCAGCCAAATGGTTGAGCCAAGCCACTGGTTTGGAAAAGCAGAGGCTAAAGCTGAATTCTGCTCCTCTCCCTCACCTTTCCCTTTGTAGCTCAGCACTTGCCTCCCGGCTTCATCTCCTTTCCCCATCTTTCTCCGCATGTGTCCCAGGATCCAGGAGCTCGTGTCAGGGCAGATGAGGGAGGCTGTGTGCTTTTGGTGTGAGGCCCTGCAGGAGCCGTTCTTGATGTGCTCACTGTGGCAGAGCCAGTTACCTCCTTCCTCAGGGCTCCCTCTGCTTTTTCGGGGTTCAGGTCCATGGGCAGAAATGGCTCCAGCCCCTTGCGTGCAGGGCAAATTCAGTTTTCAGTTTATTTGCTTGAAATGTGTTCAGGTCTACATGTTGCCCTGACAGTCCCTTTTAGGTCAGAGACTGTAGCTTGGCAGTTGTTGGGAGCAGGACGCCTCGCTGCAGGAAGTGCAGGATGTAGGTTTTAGGCTTTTCCCAGGATTGAGGACCCTTCTAGGAAAGTACAAAACAGGCTTCAAGCAAACATGTCCAGCTGCTGCCCCTGCATCAGCTGTGCAGACTTCTGGAGGCAACCAGTTCCTTTGCAAACCTTGTTATCTCTTAAGATGATTATGGGTTTCATGATCTAATTACGGTGTGAAACAACACCTCCTATTGCTAGTTTTGCATGTGCTGCCTCCTGCCTGATTGCTGTGATGCAGAGACATAGTCCAGTCTTTTTCCCATTTCCTCCTTCCTGAAGCATTGCTTGCATCAGGGTTCATCTGCACATTTTAACGATAAAAGCTGTCACCTGGAACAGTGAAGCATCACAAAGCAGCTCAATGGTTTTGTTTTCCTTAATCCTTAAACGTTTTCATTATAAATCATACCTGAGATTATCAGTATTTTTGCATACGGGGAATATTTTGCTTTAGATATTCCCAAGAGAGAAGGTATTAAAAGTGACTTTCCTTCCCATTGCCTGCAGCAGAGGAGGATGCTGCTGTACCTCCCTCAGGATCGCTCCAGTGTTATGGAGAGGCTCTGCTCCCCCTGTGACAGTCAGGCAGATTGACTGAGGCAGGGGGTGCTTGTTTTGTCATGGGGAGCCAAGGGCTGCAGTTTGTCTGCTGGCAGAGAAGGGGGAAAAGTGCATCTCTCACTTTTGTGAATTGTTGTTCTACTTGAGAAGAGCTTGTCCTCCCCCTGTATCGAGAGAATTTTTAGGAATTCCAGGCTCCTAAACAGCTTACCTAAGCCATAGGCTGTGTGAAAGGCTGATCTGAAATATGCAGCATCTGACCAGCATGTAGCTTTTAAAAGCCACAAGTATTTTGAACTCTGCTGCAAGCTTTGAGGCTGGCAGGGAATCAAATAGGGCAGATCTATTCACTGCTGTGCGCGAGCAATTTGGTCTTGACTCGAAAAAGAACAAAAGGCCAACGGTTTTGGAAAAACTTTCCCAGCAATCAGTGCTCTGTCAGTGCAAACATTTCTCTTGGTGTCACGGGGTGATTAGCTCTGTGAATCCTGTCTCCTCTCAGAGTTTGCTGAACCAAGTGCAACTGGAGCAGCCGGTCTTGCGGGAGGGCTGAAGCTTTTGCGGTGAAGTTCCCAAGCTCGCAATACAAGGTTGGGTTAGAGCAGGCTGCAGACAGGAGAGCGAAGAAGCCTTCTGCAGGGCTTTGGGAAGATGAGAGGGACTCTGCCACCTTCACGTGCCTCTCCTTGCATCCTGAGCAAGGACCACGTTGGTGCTGATGCTGCCTCTCCAGTCCCTCATGCCCTTCTCTGCTGCTGCCTCTCTCACTTGCCTGGGACTGCAGTCCTTGAATCATAAACAATTTCTTTAAAACACTTTGCAATCTCTCCTGGCAGGAGGCTGGCTCTGCATGCTCTGTGGCTAAGATCTGGCAATACATAAATACCCAACCCTGTGTCTGTGAGCCACGTAACTCCAGCCATGGCACCAGGAGCAAGAACTCATGCTTGCAAGCATTCCCTGGCTATGAATAGCAAACAGGCACCTTGTGTTGAGTCAGGATGGGGTCAGGCTGCCTGTGCAAGAGGTGGAGATCTGCAGGAATGGGGCTGGGAGGTGCAGAGCTACACGCCTTGACTTGGAAGAAAAATCCCTCCGAGCCCAAGCACCAATTTGCACTGACACTGCCCGCCGTGCGGCTCCAGGCTTGAGGGTGCTTGGTGTGAGGTTTTGGCCATGTCACTGCTCTGCCTGCACAAGAGGCTGTGTAGAAACAGGCGGCTGTTTGTGCCGGTGTGAACTGCTGCGCTGGTGCCCTCTGGTGTGGTGGGTGCACAGACAGCACTGTGGGCTGAACGGCTCCTTTCTCCTTCCTGACAGGTCTGCCCATCAGCACCTACGCCAAGTACTGCTACCGGAAACTCCAGAAAGTAGCCGTCACCGGAGGCAAAAAGGTGAGCGGGTGCTCTGGCTCCAGGACCTGCAGGCTGCCTGCGCGGCACTCTGCTTCCCAGCCCTGAGAGCGGTCAGTCCTGCGACTCCCAGAAGTCACTGCTGACCTGGTGATGGGAAATGGACATAGAGCAAGCAGGGAAGGCTTGCTCAGGGCTCCTCTCCCCGTGTACGTGTGTGAGAAGGCTGCTGACCAGGTCCCTCCATCCTGGCAGACAGCAGGGCCTGCCGTGCTGGGTGCTCCCTGGCCTTAGGGATGTGGAGGACAAAACCGATGTTTATTTGTGTCTAGGGTAAGAGGAGCTGTATGTGCAGGGGATGCCCATCATTTGTTGCCTTCAGGTGAGGGAAGTCTCCTTTTGCCACTGAGACCTTGCATGGGCTGGGTCTTGCAGCTCATTTACTGCATAGTTTTTCATACCCATTTCAAAAAATCATGCAGCAGGGATGGCTGGTGCGGAGGGGAACCTCTGTGCTGTACTGTCTCAAAATCCCCCTCCTCCCTTTCCTCTGCATGGTTCTGCATGGGGCTCTAAAAGCTAGCAGGCAGCCCCAGCTTGTCTGTTCTAGGTCTCCTAAGCCAGACCCAGTTCTCTTTTATTTCTGCAAATGCCTCTGGGGCTTCCCTGACATCTGGACTCTGTGTACAGTAAGCAAATACCTCGGGAGGGGTGAAGGTTCCCAGCTTCCCCGCGGGGGCAGGATGGGAAGCATCTGGACACACATCGCACACAACGGCAGCCCCAGCTGCTGACAGCCTCTGAAGGGTCGGGGGGAATTTCCCCCCTGTTGTGCCTCCCGCTTGGCCACAGAGTCGCTGCCAAATGGCCACCACGCTGGGCAGCCTGTTGCCCCTGTAATGGCACTCTGCATGTTTCCAAATCTCTGCCAGGGGAGACTCGAAGCCCTTTTCAAAACGCTGCCATCTTTCAGAAGCAACAGGTCCCAGTGTCCACTTCTCAGAGAGCTTTAGCTCCTCTGAGATCAATGCTTTCCCTGGAGTTGGACATACCTGGAATTCCATTCTCCAAAGGGCTTTTTCTTGTCTGTCCCATGGCCAAGCACTTGCCCAGCGCCAAGCTGGTGTACATGTGCCCTCTGCTGACCTTACCACGGCTGGGATCAGGCTGGGGCCCATCGGTCTTCCTGATGGGCCAGCAGGGAAAGCTAAAGCTGGAGCAAAACGCAGCAACAGAATCCCTGCAAAACCAGCCCAAACTCTCCAAAGCTGTCTCCTGACAACAGGCAGCAGCTTGTCTACTCCTCTTGAGTCTGATGAGTTGACCCCTCCCTGGTTTGTGGAGGTGGAGGCTGCGGAGCAAAAACAGTGCTGCCAGGCCAGCGAGGTGCCCATGTGTGTGGGCAGCCCTCTCCGAGCTGGCCACTCACTGCCACCATCCCCCGGTCACTGTCTGTCTCTGGGCTGGCTGTGCCACAGCTGCACTGAGCTCTTCTCTGTCCTCAGGGCCTCCGTAAACCGACAGTGGAAGAGATAACACATGCCAGGAATGCCATCGTGACGCCATCGCTCTTTGGCAGCTCTCTGGAGGAGATCATGCTGCGGCAGCAGGACATGTACCCGGGTAACAAGCTGCCCTGGGTGCAGACACAGCTCTCGCAGCAGGTCCTGGCTCTGGGAGGAGAACAGACGGAGGGGATTTTCAGGTGAGATTTTTAGGGTGCTGTGTTACTTTTGAGCCCTTGTGTCAGGGCACTTTTGAGCCATGTGTCAGTCCTCAAAGCTGAGATGTCAAGATCGATCTCCATGTGCTTCCTCTTCCCTGAGAATAGCACTCTGCCATAGCTCGGACAAAACCAGACCTTTCCCAGGTTCAGGAATCACTTCTTAAAGTACCATTAGCCTGTTTGCCTGCATTAGCACAGAGGGGACAGCAAAGATGTGACTTGAACTACTTAAGATAGCGTGTACCCAGGCAAGGCATTGAACTTTCATCAGCTTCAGCAGTAATAGTTGGCCAGTACAGGAAAGGGATGAGCTCCTGGGGCCCTGGCAGAGCAGTTCATCAAATGCAGTACATCAGCCTTGATGCACAAGACATGAGAAGCCAAGAGAGACAAAGAATCTGTATGGAGAACCTAGGGGATTCTTGTTTGGGTTTGGTTTTTTTGTTTGAGTGGGCTTTTTTTTGGTTTTATTTAAGATTTGTGTTAGTTTTTCAGTAGCTAAACTTGATTTAAGTTACCTAGCAAATCTTGACTTTACCTTGTATGGTTTTCTAATATTTTGGTATATTTAGCCAGAGATACTTCTTATCTTTGAGCTGAGCATGCTGCAGAGAGGCCTAGTCGCAGAAAGTCGCACTGAGGACAAAAAGGTAGTTGATGTCTGAGCTAGTTGGAAGGAGACAAGTGTTTCTTCTACCCCTACTTGAAAGCTGTGCCTAAAAACAGACAACCCATTTCTCTGAGGAACCACTTCTCTAGCTGTCACTGGTTGGTATTCCCTTCTCCCTGGGAACCCAGAAGCAGCTTCAGAGACATGGTTTGCCAGCCACACCAGACCCTGCTTGCTCTCTAAAGCACCTTTGCTGTGTCTCTGTTTGCAGGGTACCTGGTGACATAGATGAAGTCAATGCATTGAAGTTGCAGGTGGATCAGTGGAGAATCCCAAGCAGCCTCAGTGACCCCAACATCCCAGGTATGGAACCTGCAGGCATGTGTGCTGCAGTCTCAGCTGTGGTACAGTGCGGAGGGGAAGGTGCAAGAGCAGCCCAGGAGGTGTGCTGCTGCCTGGGGAGGTGTACACAGGCTGTCTCGGGAGGTGTCTCTGTTTTCACTCTGCGCCTTTCCGCTGCCTTTCCAAATACTGTCTGTATTAAAAACACAGAGGAGGTGTTGAGGGAGCCTCTGCCTCCGGCTGGCCCTGGCACAGTGAGGCTGTGGAGGCTGGGCAGCGTGCAGAGCATCTGGGAGTCATTCAGGATCAGCACTCTAGATCCAGGGTCTCGTTGTCCTGTCCTGTAGGCAGCCCCAGAGCTGCTTCCTGGTGGAGCAGGAAGATAAGAGGCAGCATTTGCCTCCCACTGGCCAGTTTGTCAGCCTGTGAATTTCAGGGACAAGACTGAAAGAAGGTGAAACAGCACAAGTGCAGAATCGCTTCTCTGCCCTCTCTTTCCTGCGGCCTTGAGTCTTGCTGCCAGCTTTGCCTCTGAAGGTAGTGGGGAGGTAACCAGAGCTGTTCTCATGCATCCTGCTTTCTCCCCAGCCTCTCTTCTCAAGCTCTGGTATCGGGAGCTGGAGGAGCCTGTGATCCCCCAGCAGTTCTACAAAGAGTGTATCAGCAACTATGAGAACCCCGACGCTGCTGTGGCTGTGGTGCAGCTTCTGCCAGAGCTCAACAGGCTGGTGCTGTGTTACCTCATACACTTCCTGCAGGTAGGCAGCCCCTGGAGTCCTGTGCCCCTGCTGTGGCCAGAAGCTTGGAGCACAGGGGGCATGTTAGTGGGACAGCTCTGGTGGGTTTTGGCAGACTTTCAGGACCTCACCTGTATTTAAGGTGGGATTGATGGAGGGGGGTCTGCTGGCCTTGTCCTTATGGGAGTGATAAGCCATGTTCCTGGTCTTGTAGAACATGGGGATGGTCCCAAAGGATGAGATCTGGCAGATGTTCCCTATCAACTGAAGCTCACGCACTGTTGGCTGTGTCAGGGCACAGTGGTCTTCCCCATGAATATGTGGCTGTTGAGGCATTGTGCTTCAGGGAGGCCGCATCTCTGCTGTCCTTGCACCTCCTTAGACCATGCATTTGGAGTCTCTTGCCCTTTTCCTCTGCTCCAGCTGAATGTGTTATTATCTGCAGATCTTTGCTCAGCCATCAAATGTGGGCAGAACGAAGATGGATGTGAATAACCTGGCCATGGTGATGGCCCCCAACTGTCTGCGTTGCCAGTCTGATGACCCTCGCGTTATCTTTGAGAACACGCGCAAAGAAATGTCCTTTCTTCGCATGCTAATAGTGCATTTGGACACAAGTTTCATCAAAGGGCTGGTTTGAGCTGCTGGCCCTGGGGTCCAGAACACTGCTCTGGGGAGTCACTGGATGCCCGAAGTCTTCTCCCCTCCATTTAGGTTTCTTCTGTTGTCCTTGTTGTTGCCACACCCTGGGTTAGCCCCTGAGCGTCTCCCAGCATACGACCTCAAGGACAAGGACTACACACTCCTGGAAAGCTCAGGCTGTTCTGGATTACAGGCAAGTTTTTGTACATGCCAGGTCAGATACAGTGATTCCTGGCCTTCCAGTGTTTGTCAGAGTGGGACAGTCCTCCTCCTTGGAGCCACAGGACTGGTTGCTCATTGAAATGGTTGTGAAATCCCTGAGAAACTGCTACCTGGAGCATGAGGCTCTCCATTTCCCTTCTGGAGGTGGGAAAACATCACTCCTGTATTGTGGCATGAGCTCATCCTGGGGGAGATGATGCCTCACTGGGGATAATCCCAATTCTATGGAGCCAGCACGGTTCACCTCTGCAGACTGTTGGTTGGAGGCATGAGGGTTGTTCTGACAGCCCACAATGCTGCTAGTAGAGGGATGTGAAGGTGTGGCACGTTTGCTGGGGCAGAGGGGCTCCTTGCATTGCCCTGGCTGGTGGAAGCACATTGCAGCCCAGGGAGAGGAGGTGTTTGAGCCTCTGCTGCTGTTGGCTGGGTAGGCAGACTCCCACAGCTGGGAGCCCTGGCAGGCTGGATCTGCAGAGCATGCGCCTGACAACAAACAGATGAACAACCTCTTTGGCATCCTCTTAATGAGGCCCATATCTTCTGGAGGGGTAACTCCAGCAGCCTTGCAGCTCGTTTCTGCCATGGGCAGCATGAGCTGACAGCAGCTTTCCTGAAGAGCATGTGAGACCGTGTTCAGAGCAGCCTCCGTCACTCTGGCATCCCCCCTGTCTGGTACCAGGTCCTTCCCAGACCGCTCTGATGAGGACTGAGTACCAGTTTCGCCCACCATCCTGGCTGAGCCCAGGTTTAAAGAAAGCAGGGAGGTCCTCCAACAATAAGTGTCCCTGTGCTCAGATGTGCCCGTCCAGGTGGAGCAGCAGAATTTCTGCGTGCTTCTGAAATGCTGATACTGCCTAGAGTCAACTGTGGCATGGATGTTCTTAAATTCCACCAAATTCCCACGGGATTTGCAGAGGGGTTGGGAAGGGAGGAGAAAGAAAGGGAAGAGGCAGGTCTGAGAGGCTGAAGTGTGGTGGAGCCTGCACAGGGGTGGTGTCAGGTGGGCAGCTCAGCATTCTCACTGATGCTGTTAAACCCCTGGGGCTTCCCACATGCCACCAGAAGTGTGGCACAGTAAGGACAGTGCCTTTCATAGGCAGCACATGGATTTCTCTGCAGCCTCTGGATACTGTTGTGCATTCCTTAGCAAGCAGCATTTTCTAATTTGGTGGCATCCTGGTGTTAGTCTTCTCTTCCTTTGAAGTGTTTTACCTGTTGGAGGCAGGTCTGCTGCAAAAAGCTGCATGTTGGGATTTCTCATGCAATGCTAAGTCTGCCAGTAGGATCCAAGGTTGCTTTTGAATTTCTGCTTTTCTCTCCCTTCACAGGGGAGGGAAGGGATCATCCTCTCCTGATTGCAGCGGGGAGCTGAACCCTGCCAGCAGTGAGGTTTAAAGCTAGTGTCTGAATCTACAGAAAGTTTGGGCATAAGGCAGCACGTGCAGGGTGCCCCAAGCCTGCTGGCTGCTTGGATCTCATGATATGTGTGTGTCCCAGGCCACACGTTTGCTGGGGTGAACTCTGCAGCCGGAGTTTGGTTTGTGTCCAGCTGAACAAGGGTCATGGTCCCTCTCCTTGTACCAGATACTTCTGTGGCACAGTGGGCCGGGAAATCTTGCCCCCATGTCAGGATTAGCTCTGTCAAACATGCCTCCAAAAGCGTGACAGGATCTGTTTCACACTCCCATCCCATTCCGTTCTATCCCAGTGATTAGAAGCCATTCAGCTCGGTTTGGCCTTCTGAAGCGATGGACAACCTGTGCTCCAGATATGAGGCTACTTTCCCAGAAACGTAGAAACAGGCAGAGGATTTCTGGCCCTGCCATGTGGTTGAACAGGCTCGGGATGCCCCGTCCTGCCCCGCCGTGGGCTGGAGCAGCTGTGTAGTGCCTGTCCCTCTTTGGGCTGCAGATGCATGTGCCTGCGTCAGGCTTCACCTGCAGCCGGCCCCCACGTAGGTGATCCATGTTATTCCTTGCACTTAGCTGTAGCAGGCATTTGCTGCTATTACAAATGAGTGCTTCTTGCCAGGGCTGTAAAATAGGCTAATAAATGACACTGGATATTATTTTCTTTGCCAACACATTTGTAAATACAAATCAGTAAAGCAGCCTCTCCTCTGTTATAATAATAAATACAGTCTCCATGATTGCCTCTTGTCTTTTTTTGTGAAATTCTGAAGCATGATCGTGTTTGCCTGGAGCTGCAGGTTCCAGCCTGGATCTCGGTGTTCATGAGTGAGGGTGGTAGGTGGCCTGTAGCTTTGGGGACATGGGGCAATGATGAACAAGAGCAGAAGGAAGACCTATAGCGTTGTAAACTCACATAGCCCTTTCCTAGGTGGCTGTCTGCAGTGTTCCGCAGGGGTTTGCTGTGAAATTAGGTGATTTTTGCCAAATCAAAAAAGCCCACAATCCAAGCGCTTCAGCTCAGGCTCAGAGACTTGGTGATGTGCTCCTGCAGTTGCCTTGACCTGGATCACTTAAAAAAAACAGTGGCCAGAGTAGCAGCTGGGCTCATAAAAAGCTTTTTGTCATTCTTCGCTTCCACCAGCAGCGCAGTGAGACCCTGTGCCAGAGGGCAGCTTGGGACACAGCTGGCTCATCTTTGGCTCCCTATGCAGAGGAGGCACCTGCAGCCGGTGTTGGAAGGGTATTGTCCCCCGATGTGGCCAGCACCTTTGCGGTGCTGGGTGCTCTTGCTGATGCTGTTCAATTTCTGGCCAGTTTAAGTCTCATTTTCACAGAGCCCAGCATGAGCCTTTTTTTGCCTCTGTGAGCGTGTCCTGGGAATCTGCAAACAAAATTGGTAAAAGCAATCCTGCCTGCTCTGGTTGCAGCTGATGGACACCATGCCCTCAGGTCTACTGTCCACGTTCCACCCCAGCTCCTAAAGAGGTTGGACAGCTGCTGGAGGGTCACAGGTGGATTTTGGACCTCTCTGTAGGTTCAGCCTGATACTGAGGAAGGTGAGGCTCAGCTTTGGCAACTGGCCATGCCAACCACGAGGCTCCTGATCCTGCTCACCCACCGCCCCTCCTGGAAGAGAACCTTCTTTGCAGTCCCTCTTCCCCTTGCAAATGGGAGCAATCTCCCTCCTCCTGGCCCACCAGAGGTACTCCATTTCTTCCTCAAACCACAGAGGTTGTGACACCTCTCCAAAAATCCAGGGCAGCAGGATGCCTGGTTTAAGTGTAATTTTTGTGTAGGTTTTAGCCTAATCCTCACATTGAGCTTTGGACTAAAGCAGCCCTGTGGGAAGGCAGAGACCAGGGGAACAGGCATGCCTGTCTCAGGAGCCCTGAGCAGGGGGGAGAGTCGGGAGGGTCCCTGTCCTAACACTGCCCCAGCACAGGTTTGATGTGGGCACGGGGAAGCAATGCGGACGACAAGAGGCTGGAGATGGTAGTGATCAGGGCTTGGGCTCTGGCACACCCATGGACAGTCTGTGGG
This sequence comes from Scolopax mira, assembly GCA_004320125.1. Classification (NCBI taxonomy): domain Eukaryota; kingdom Metazoa; phylum Chordata; class Aves; order Charadriiformes; family Scolopacidae; genus Scolopax; species Scolopax mira. The sequence goes on along the minus strand of BJBW01019744.1, from coordinate 4,101 downwards.
ATGCCATCAATAAGATGGAGAAAGCAGATTCAGCTGCCGCTTTTAGAGCTCCTGTTATCATGTAGCATTTGTCAACCCCAGTAAATGGTGGAGAGAACTGGGTGTGGGTGCAGGCAGATGGGGAGCCACCTCAGGGATGAAAAGGAATCAGGGAAAAATCCAGGCATTAGAGTGAGGTGGACTATATATGGGCCCTGCCAGAGTTGAGTGGCTGTGCAGAAAAACTTTTGGGAAGCATGGAGTCACTCATTGGTTGGACTTTCAAAGCAGGGGACACCAGCTGAAGAATCTGCCCAGCCTACAAAGGTTTGAGGGCTCCTCCTGCCCCAGCCTCCATCCAGAGCTTCCTCATCTCACCATCAATGCCATTCCAGTGGTACTGTAAAGGGAGCTTGTGTCTGAGGACTTGAGGACTGTGCAACCTCAGCTGGCAGGGTTGGGAGCTGGCAGGATTGAGGGCGCAAATCCATGAAGCTGTTCAGAAGCCCAAGCCCAAGCCTGCTCTTACAAGCTACTACTTATCCCAAAGGAGAACTTGTAGCTTATGTCATCTCATCTTCACTCACAGCCCCATTTCCTCCATGCCGTTTCTGTCAGGTGCTTCATTCAGATTGCAACCAACAGGGAAAGACCTGGGGGTCATGGTGGGGATGTGGAGGGTGGGGGGTGGAGAAGGAGACCCTCTGAGGGCAGTGGGCTATTGGATTGTTTCAACTTCCCCTGAAATGATCCAGCCTTGGTGCCCACTGGGGAAGACAATGGTGCAGCAATTGCAAATGGTACCCAAATACTGGGCAGTGGTGCCCTGCCATATGTGCCACCCCCACACTCTCAGGGGTGCGTTCAGAAGAGTGCAGGGCAGCCAGACCCTATAGCCCCAAGGACCACAGAAGGGCCTACAAAGCAGCGTGTCTGTCACCTGCAGGCAGACAGCCCCAAGGAGGACGAGAGGAAGGGGGCTGCAGCCTCCCCTCTCTCCCCCGGGTGTCTCTCTCACACTGCTTCATGGATGGGGCTGCTCCTTCCGTAGAGATGTCTAGCCAGGTCCCAGCTGCTCCGGATGCCCTGGCCAACAAAGAAGGGATGAGAAACTGTCCTTTAGAGGCCAAAGGCTGGCTGGTTGCGTTGCCTTTGCCGCATGACTGATTCTCTCTGCAGAGATGGGGGCCAACAAGCCCAGCAGTCTGGCAGGTGGTGGATGTGCCAGTGGTGTGGCTGCCTGCGCTCAAGGCCACCTCTTGGATAGCACAGCTGTGGAGCTGGACTTGAAGGGAAGGAGCTGGAGGACACCTTGCTGGGAGCTTCCTTCCTCTCCCTCAGGAAGGTCGCCTCATCGCAGACCTAAATCCCTGAGCCTCTACCTGAGCCAGCTCTGCCAGCATCATGCCAATCCAGACCCTCGCCCCAGCCCACGGACTGACTTTCCCCCGTAGATCTCAGACCTGCCCCATTGTTGTGGGACTTGTGTGCCTCTCTGGTCACTGTCACCAGACCTGCTCTGCTCCCGTTACTGCTGGCCTGCACTGTGGTGGGCGCGTGGTCCTGGCACAGCACCCCCATAGCAAGCCAGGCGAGGTTCATGGCAGTGCTTGTGCAGACAGGCTATGTAGGTGAGACTGTAATTGCTTTCCGGAGAAGGAAGACAGACCTTTCCTGAGCTGCAAATCTTTATTTATCCACATTTATTGGTTTCCAGACTGATCCAGTAGAGGTGAGCAGAAAGCCCTGGAGGGAGCCGGGATCTGTCTCAGACAAGACTGGGACAGGCAGAGGCAGCGTTGGTGTGTGGTGGCTGTCAGCACTGGAGGAGGGACATTCCCTGGGAAGGGCTGCCACTCCGTGGTCAGGCAGAACAGGCAGGTGTGTCTGACATCCCAGTTTCCCACAGGGTGCACCATGGATGCTGGCGTTGGATACTGAAGCTGGAGTCCTGGACAGTGCACAAGGAGAAACATCGCAAATTGGCATAGACACGTCCCTGGAGTGCCAGAAGCTGTGTGCTCTCGGTGGGAACAGCAGAACAAAGGATTATCTCCCACACCTCAAAACCAGTGGGATCTAAAAAGACCCATTTCTGCAGAGGAAGAAGTGTTTTCTGACATGTGCCTTCTCATGGCACATACACTAAGATTCAATGGGTTTTTAAATGATGAAAACTCCTGAATGATATATAGTGCTCTCAAAAAACCCAATACACAAACAGTCTGCTGACGTTCTGGTTAAAAAAGAAAATCTACTTCCCTCAAAATTTGGAGTTATTTTTTAATCTGATTTCTATTTGAGCACTTCCTGCATTTTTTTCTCTTCCTTCTAGAGAAGAGAAATGCTTCCTGCAATGTTAAAACCCCATGTGAGGTTTCAAGGTTAAAAAATAAATCCAAACTGATAACTACATTTTCTGCCACATTTTTTTCCCAATTGTGGCATTTTTAGCAAGCTACTCTGCTTCCATGAATTCCCATCATACAGCTCAGGCTTTGCCAGAGAAGCATTAACACCCAAGTTGCTGCACAGCAATGGGGACTACCGTACTTTAAACCACCCTTTGTGCTTTCTAGGTCCTGGGCTGCGCATGGTGCTGGGCTAAGGCTGATGTCACAGGAGCAGCGAGATTTGTGCAGTGACAGCAGTTCCTGTGGTGACTGGAGAGTCTGAAGACGGGCAAAGGAAGCCCTTGGAGTCGGAGCCATGCTGTGCCTGGCAGCACCGCAGCCCTTGCCCTGCTTCTGCAGCCACCTTGGCCACAGCAGTCACTCCTTCCATCGGGCAGGCAGGCAACCATCATCCGCTCGTCTGCGACCTCTGAGCAGAAAATGATGGATCATCCCAGGAAAAACACCCGAGCCAGAAGAGTTTATCCACCCCCAGTGACAAACACTGTGCTATTTGACATTAAGAACTTCAGACTGCAAAGATTTTTGTTCTTCTGTGTCAGCCTGATTTATGCTTTAACCTAGCATAAAACTCAAAAACCAATCCCAAAACTGATGTACTCCTGTAAAATTCTCTAACTAGAGAGGAACATCCGGTTCTGCCGTACCAAAGGGCAGCCAGCTGATTGAGGGGCGCTACTGACCCCTCGGGTCGGCAGCGCCTCCCTCGCAGGGCTGTGTGCGGGCCTGCCCCCCGGGACAAGGGGCACCGACCAAGGGGCACTGACCGGCAGAGGCTGGTGTGCGGAAGGAGCGCGCGCAGCCCCGCCAGCCGGCTCCACGGAGCGTCAGACTGCTTCTGTCTATCTGTATTTCACCCCCCCAGGGACACCCCTAGGGAAACCGCCTGGCCCCTGCCCGCAGAGCGCTCTGGGGGAGGCTGGGCGCCGCACCGTGCCCGGCCTGGGCAGGACCCCCGCGCCCATCCCCCGCGGCTGCTTTCCCCGCCAGCTGCGCCGCGGTGCCGCTGGGGCCCGGCGTGAGGAGCCTGCAGTCGCGGGACGGGCACAGCGTCCTCCCTCTGAGTCGGCGGGGGTCAGGGGAGGTTGCGGTGCGGTGCGGTGCGGTGCGGTGCCGTGCCGCCGCGCTCCCGCAGCGCCCTAGGCCCGGAGGGGGGGGGGGTACTCCCTCAGCGCGCGGCCCCACCTCGCGCCCCCAGGCGAGGCGAGCGCGCCCCTCAGGCCGCCAGAGGGCGGGGCTGCCCGGCCCCGCCCCTCCCACCAGGCCCCGCCCCGTCCCTGGCGGCGCCGCATCGAGGCGGCCATTTTGTGGCGCGGGGCGGTTGGCGGCGCTGGGATCGGGTTTTCTTCCCTCTCCTTCTGCCCTCGCCTTTTTCCCGTGCAGATTCCTCGGTAAGAGCGCGGCGGTGCCCGGGCGGACCGTGCTGTGTCGCTGCCGTGCCCCGCGTTGCGGGCCCGAGGCGAGGGGAGGGAGGCCGGGCGCGGCGCGGCTGGCGCGCGTCCCCCGCACAAAGGGCCGGGCCGAGCCGAACGGTGCCTCCCGCGCCGCGAACCCGGGGCGCCGAGCGGGACCGCTCCCGCCTGGCTGCGGCTTAGTGCGCTGGGGGTGGGGGGCTGTGTCGGCTCCCGCTCTCCGCTCCCACCCTCCCTCCCTCCCTCGCCTCCCGCCGCGCCCGCGCCCGGCGGCCCGCGGAGCTGCGCGGCCGGCG
>BJBW01019741.1:0-13719 GCA_004320125.1 Scolopax mira | reverse complement strand
GGGGGGGGGGGAGAAAGGGGGGGTTTTTTTTTTTTCCCGCCCGCCCCCCCAAGTGGGGGTGTGGGGGGGGGGGGGGGGGGGGGGGGGGGGGGGTGGGGGGGGGGGGGGGGGGGGGGGGGGGGGGTGTTCCCCCCAGCCTTGGGAGCTGAGATGAGGTGAATGGGGGGGGGCTGCCCATGGGGACCTCCTCCACGTCCCTAGAAAACTGTTCTTTCCCCCAACCCCTCCCTGCGAGAGTGAAACCAGGGATGCTGCAACAGATTGTCGAGCCGCACGATGAAGTCGATCCATCAGTTGGCACGGGGAGAAATTTATTATTTTTTTTATCTTTTTTTTTTTTTTTCCCCCCCAAAGCTTGGCAGGAAATTTGCTTAGAGGAGACGGGAAGCTCACTTTTGTCCCCGGAGCAAATCCCCACACCTTTCCCCCCCTTTCCACACCCCCCCCCCCCACACACACACGCTTCCCCAACACCTCCCCCAGGTAAACAGCAGCAAAAGGGAAAAAGTAACTGTGAGGACAAAAATCCCAGCAGGTGCCCAGAACACAAAGATGTCTTTACCTGCAGTTGTAGGTCCTGATTTCCTTGTTATCCCTTTTGCACTTGACTGCCACGAAGATCATGGTGACGAAAAGAATGGCTGCGATAGACCCCAGGGCGATAATGAAAATCAGGGAGAGGTTAACAGATCCCATGGACTCCTGGGCATCCAGGGCTGGAGACAGGTAGATCAAAATCAAGGCAGAAGCCGAGAGAGATGTTTTGCCATGGTCGTGAGCCACCACGATCAGCTCGTAGGCTGTCTTCGCGTTCTCCCCGAAGGCTCTGGTGGTCCTTATCTCTCCATTGACCTGGTCTATCTCAAAAAATCCTCTGTCTCCTTCCACCATTTCATAGGAAAGTCTGCCATTTTCACCCTCGTCGTAGTCATCTGCCTTGACCACCGTCACCAAGTAGCCGACCCCCGCGTTCCTGGGGATGTACACCTCCGCGGTCCCGTTGACCAGCGGCGGGGCCGTGATCACGGGGGTGTTGTCATTGACGTCCAGGACGATCACCCTGACGGTGGCATTGCTCTGCAGAGAGGGATTGCCCCCGTCTTTTGCCAAGACCTTGAACTCAAAGGCCTTCGTCTGTTCATGATTGAAGGACCTCAAAGCATAGATATCTCCAGAGTTGGGGTTGATGGAGACGTAGGTGAAGACAGGCATGTCCCTGACTTGGGAGGGCACGATCTGGTAGGAGACGCTGCCGTTGAGGCCCAGATCAGGGTCCCTGGCCGAGACTGAGAGGAGGTAGGCCCCCGGGGTGTTGTTCTCCTGCACGATGACCTGGTAATAGGGCTTGGAGAAATGGGGATGGTTGTCATTCTCATCGGTGATCTTGACGGTAAAGGACTTGGTGGCCTGTAGGGAGGGGACGCCGTTGTCCTTGGCCTGGATGGTGAGATTGTACTGGTCCCTCTGCTCCCGGTCCAGCCTCCCGTCCACCAGGATGGTGGAGAAGCTCTCGTACTCCTGAAGCCGGAAAGGCACGTTGCCCAGGAGCTTGCATTGCACCCGTCCATTGGCCCCGGAGTCGCGGTCCGAGACCCTCACCAGGGCGATGACGTACCCCGGGGGGGCGTTCTCGCTCACCTCCACCAACTCACTGTTGACGGACAGCAGGTTGATGAGGGGCGGGTTGTCGTTGGCATCCTGGACGCTGATGGTCACTTTGCAATGGGCAGGGATGGAGTTAGGCCCCAAATCCTTGGCCTGCACGTCCAACTCGTAGACGTGACCCTCCTCGTAGTCGATGGCACCGCTCACCGTGATGAGGCCGCTCTGGGGGTCGATCTGGAAGAGCTCCCGGGCCCGTTCGGAGACGTAGCTGTGGAAGGAGTAGAGGACCTGGCCGTTGGTGCCCTCGTCCGGGTCGGAGGCGTTGAGGCGGATGACCGGCGTCCCCGGCGGGGCGTTTTCGGGCACGCTGACGGTGTAGGCCGGCTCCTCGAAGAGCGGGTTGTTGTCATTGGAGTCGATGACGCGGATGCTGAGCTCCACCGTGCCGAAGTTGGGCGGGTCCCCCCCGTCCAGCGCCGTGATCACGTAGCTGTAGTGGGACTGGGTCTCCCGGTCCAGGCTCTTCTCCACCACCAGTTCGGCAAAGCGGGACCCGTCGCCTCGTGTCTTGGTCTCCAGCCCGAAGAGGTCATTGGGAGTGATCTCATAGCTCTGCACACCGAAGCTGCCCGAATCCGGGTCGTAGGCACTCTCCAGCGGCACCCGGGTGCCGGGGCTGGCCGTCTCTGAGATCTCCAGCTCAATCTGGTCGGTGGGGAAGCTGGGCGCGTTGTCGTTGAGGTCCTTGATCTCCAGCTTGATCACGCAGATCTCCATGGAGCTGGACATCACCTCCAGCGAGATAACGCACTTGGGGCTCTGCCGGCACAGCAGGTCCCGGTCGATCTTCTGCTTGGTCACCAGCAACCCCGACCCGGGGCTGATGTCCACCAGGTGAGGGGCCGAGTTGGAGACCACGCGGAAGGCGGTGGGCTGCCGGGGGTCCAGCACGAAACCGGCGTCCCGGGCGTCCTTGGCGACGTTGGCGATCACCGTGCCGGCCCGCTGCTCCTCCTCCACCGAGTACTTGAGGTTGACGAGGGCCCCGGCGCCGGCCCACAGCAAGGCGGCCCCCAGCAGCGCCGGGAGAGCCCCCATCGCCGCCACCGCCCCCGACGGCCGCCCGCCTCAGCGGCCCGCCGCCCTCATGCGGGGCAGCGCCCGCCGGGCTCCCCCGGCGGCGGGCGGGCGGGCGGGCCGAGGCGGGGGTGGTGGGGGGGGGGGGGGGGGGCCCCCCCCCCCCCCCCCGGGGGGGGGGGGGGGGGGGGGCGGGGGGGGGGGGGGGGGGGGGGGGGGGGGGTGGGGGGGGGGGGGGGGGGTGCGGGGACCGGAGCCGCGGTCCCCCGCGCCGACGCCGCCCAGCTCAGGCGCTGCGAGGCGGCGGCGGCGCGGCGGCTGGTGCGGGCATGGCGTGTGCGGGGAAGCGGGGTGCCGAGGCGAGCGGTACCGAGCCCCAGCCCCAGCCCGCTCCCGCCGGCGCTGGCTGCGGCGGCCGCACGCCACTCACTGCCCGCAGTCCGGAGCGCCGGCGGGCGGCGCGGGGGCGGGCGGCGCGGGGGCGGGCAGGGCGGCGCGCCGCGGCCAATGGAAGAGCGGGGGCGGGGCCGGCGCGCCGCGCCGCCGCCAATGGGAGCGCGCCGAGCCTCGGGGCCGGCCGGCGGGGCGGGGCCGGCGGGGCGGGGCCGGCGGCGCGGCGCGGGGCGGTCGGGAGCGGGGCGCGGAGAGGCGCGGAGCGGAGGGGGGTTCTGCCGCTCCCGCAGCCTGTTGCCGAGCTGCCCCGGTGCCCCGGGAGCGGCGGCCGGGCCCCTGCGGGAACGGCCCCTTCGCACAGGGCGGCGGCGGGTCCCCAAGGCCCGTTCGGTAGCGGTTTCTTCCCGCCCCACTCCGCTCCGGCTGCTCCGCACCCCGCCCCACCGGGCAGCCCCCCCCCGCCCGCAACCTGCTCCAGCCCCGGCAAAGGGGGAAGCACCACGGTACCGTCTTCTCTTAAAAACCAAAAAAAACTTCCATGGCCGGTGTGCCGCTGTGCCGGTGCCTTACCTCCGGTCTCCGCGCACGGCACTCGCCTTCCCGGGCTCTAATGAGAAGGGGGCACGGAAGAGGGGTTGCCCCGGTGCAGGCGGGGCGTTCGGTGCTCAGCTCGGAGCCTTCTGGCTGCACACCCGCAGATACGCCGTTGTCCCCCCCCCTCGTTTCTCCAGCCCCGACCCCCGCCCCGAGGTGAAAAGAGGAGCCGGGTGCCGGCGCCTCCTGCGGCAAACCGCCCCGGGAACCCGCCGGTCGATGGCGGCGAGTCGGCGCCGCGGCCGGGAAGGCAGCGGGAGGGGGGTGTCCGGCCGGAGCTGCCGCCGTCGGGGGCGGTGGGCAGCGGGAAGCGGCGGGGCACAGCCCGGGACACCCCCTCCGTGCCGGCGGCGGCTCCGTCCCACCCCCCCCGCCCCGGCCGCGCCGTCGGGGCCCGCCGCGTCTTCCCAGGCACAAGGGCGCCATCTCGCGGCCGTCGCGGGGAGGCGGAGCGGCGGGGACCGGGCCGGACCCCGCACGGCGGCGCCGGGAACACGCTGGGCTCTGGGGCGGGCAGCCACGATGCGCTCCCACGGGGGGGTCCCGCGGAGGCCACTGGCCCCCGGGACAACATCCAGCCAGGGAACATCACCCGCAGCGACACCGCCCGTCCAGAAACGCCGTCCCCCGCGACACCGTCCATCCACCGACACCGTCCTCCGTGACATCATCCCCTGGGGACGCCATCCGTTCGGGAGCACCACCACGGGGGGCATCCCCCCGAGGGGACCCCCTCTCCTCCTCCGGGGGATACCCGGGAGGGTCTCCCTGCTCCCAAGCCACCCAGGGAGAAGAACCTTTGGCAGGAATTTTGGCCCCTTCTACCGGAAAGCAGTCACCGTGACCCCCCGGGGGGGGGGGGGGGTGGAGGCGGCAGGTGGGGACGGTCAAACCCTTCCATGGAAAAATTAATTCTGATGAGTTGAACTGTGCCACGTGGGTTGAAAACCTGGCTGAAGGATCATAAACAAAGGGTAATTAGAAACAGGGGGAGGTGTTTATGGGGTACTGCAGGGATCCAGGTTAGGTCTGCTCTCATTTAATACCCTCATTAATGGCCTGGAAAGAGGGAGTGAGCTCCACATTAATGAATTTGGCAGATGATGCTCTACCAGGAGGTGCTGTGGGCTCCGGCAAGCGTAGAAAATAATTAACACACACCAAAAAAAAAGGGGCAAATGTGGGGTGATGGCAGGAGGGGACACCGTGGCCAAGCCAAACCGGCAGCACCGCACCGGAACCGGAGCAACCCCCCCCCAGGGAAGGGCCTTGGGGCTCAGGGGACAGTCAGGGGGACCCGGGAGACAGCAGGGAGGGGACCAGCTGCTGGTCTGGGGGTGCTGGGGGGGGGGGGGGTTCAGGTGTGACAGCGGAGCGGGGTGCGGGGCTCCCTGGGCGCCGCCGTGTTGGGGGGCGTTCAAGAGGGAAGCCACAGGAATGATCAAAGGCAGGGAGAGACTGATTTCTGAAAGGAAGATTAAAAGGCTTAAATATATATATTGCTCGGCTAAGAGCTGTCCGTGGGGAGACAAACTAAGAGCCTTACAGATCTGGTTGGTGTAAATAGAGAGGGAGGGAAAGAATTATTTAATGGAGTACAAGGGGCATCACCAGAAGGGATGACAGGAAATGAAGAAATGGAGCATTTAGGTTGAATGTCACAGGGGAAAAAATCCCCTCTGCTGACAGGGAAAATTATGAGGCTGCGACGTGGTTCCCTGGAGGGAGAAAGTTCTGTGGCTTGAGATATTTAAAACCAGACAGGATCAGTCTGAATATAAAGGCGCCTGGGATGAGCCACTGGCAGGGGATGCACGGAGCAGCCGGAGCTGGGCAGGGAGGCTCCTTGTTTTCCAGCTCTTTTTCCACTGAAATGTTTCTTTTTATATCACGTATAGAAAAGATATATGTATTGCATATAGGCATTTCTGCTGCTGCAAAGGAAATCACTGCCACAATGGATACTGTGCCAGGCACCGCGGAGCTGCGCAGGGCCAAAAAGGCCCTGAAATCAGAGACACTTCGCCTCCCTATGCGTAGGGAGGGGGGTTAGATGGGGGGTGAAGTGACTGGCAGGAGGTTGCTGTGGGGGTCCATGGTGTATAAATATGTTGTTGGTGTCTCTGCACAGAGGGACGTGCCCTGGAGCACAAGTTCTCCGCAGGTTTGGCTTCTGTAGAGCAGCTCGTATCTCAGTGGCTTTCTGCAGGATGCTCTCCAGGTGCCCGTGGAGAAGCCAGGCCACGGCTGGCCAGCTGCAAGGCACCCATAAACTTGGCTAACTCCCCATCCTTCCACCCCCAGCTGAGCCTGGGTTTGCCAGAGGCTGCGACGGGATCCCTTCGGAGGAAAACAGGCATCGATCGCAGCCCCCACCCCTCCCCATCTCCTGCCTCACTGGAGGTCTGCGAGTGCTGTCAACAAAATGGATTAATAGTCCTATTATCAGTTCAGATGGATGGCCAGGGTGAGGAGAAAACATTGCGTCCCAGGGAACTCAAGTAGGCACATTAATAAAGATGCCACATGTTGGCTCTGAAATCTAAAAGCTTCGCTCCACTCCTTGCAACACAATTAGCTTATCCAAAACCCAACACTCCCATCACAACGCTCCTGCCCCCCCTCCCTTGGCTGGGAGGGGGGCAGGTGACATGGTGGGTCCCCTTGTCCCGCCTTGGCCAACCTCCATGCCAGACAGCAGCCCGTTTTGTAGCGCCCTCCTCCAGAGGGGTTCCCATCGGGAAGCTGCAACATCCCTCTCGGTGCCAGCTTCCTGCCCTTTGGCACCTGGCTGGGGTCCTGGGGTGGCCACAGGGCCAGCTCAGCTCCAGCCTCCCACCTCTAGGGAGCTGGGGTGACAAGGTGGCACCGTGGCCTGTCACTCAGCTGGCTCATTGATGGGTAAGGGCAGCATGTAACAAAGATACCAGTTCTGGTTCTGCCCACGCTGTAAAATAAGGAAAGCTTTTAATTAAAAGCAAGTGGCGCAGTTTGCAGCCCTTTGTTTGAGCACTAATGCGAGTGACTTGCCTTTCCAGCCCAGCATTTATAGCTGTCTCTCTTGTACCTGTCAAAAAGTAAATCTCGGGATCTAAAACATGTATATTTAAAACTGTGCTATCAGAGGGGCTGTCAAGCCTGGGGTTTTTTATTAAATATTCCTTGTGCGGTGGGTGAGGGGAAAGGACAAGCACAGGATGAGGCCAACATCGCCCACAGACAGGGCAGAGTGAGGGTCTCACCTCCTGCCTGGCCAGCCCCTGCTGGCACCTTTGTCTTTGCTGGGATGTGCTGCTGCAGAGGACATCCAGCTTTGAGGGCTCGAAGCTTCCCTCAAGATCAAAGGCTTCCTGCTGGTACCCTGCCCTGGTGCTGGTACCCTGCCCCAGTGATGCTGGTACCCTGCCCTGGTGCTGGTACCCTGCCCTGATGATGCAGGAACCCTGCCCCAGTGATGCTGGTGGTACCCAAGCCACCACTCCCATCCTCTTCTACAGCAAAGGTGGGAGGTGAAGCCCACTCACACCCAGCTCCCCCAGCACCCCATTTCTCCAGAACTGGAGAAAACATGCCCAAAATCATTTGAAATTTGTTTTAAACATCAAAGACGAACTTTATCTTTTTAATTTTTCAGAACCTTTCTTTTAATTTCACATTCCTGAAGTGTTGTTTTTCCCCTTTCCGGCACCTTTTCCTTTTAGCTACTAGGTGAAGTAAAATAAATGATGTAGGTTTATTTTTTTCCTTTCTTTGCTTATCCAGTTCTGCAAAACTTGAAAGCGTTTCAAAGCATCTGGGTGTCGAGAGTTACAGTTTAGGTTTGTGCTTTTTTTTTTTTTTTTTTTTTTTCCCCTAGCAATGTTTCTGATATCACAGAAAAAGTAGAAAAAACCAAAAACCTGTAGCACAGAAAAAGGAAATGAAATAGGAAAAGTCAGAGCAAAATCCCTAGACCATTCAGCCGTCAGACATCTGCTGCGTGTGGAGAAAGGGAAGACCTAAAAAGGAGAAAAAGACAATATTTTATATGAGGGGGGATGTTTGGAAAAATAAGACAAAGTATTCAGCTGAGAATTGAAAACACTTTTTTTTTTTTTTTTAAATTTTTTTCTAGTCTTATGGGAATTCAGTGCGTGTCCACTCTCAGGAGGTTTTTGGACAGCTTGGCCAGCTCTGCCCCTCAGCCCTCCACGAGCCAAACTTTATTGAGCATCTGTGGGACTTGCAGACATCCCCCCCCCCCCCCGTAACTCTGTTAGCTGTTTGCCCATAATGCAGATAAGGGACTGCTGCTGTGAAATATTGAGTCTTCAGGCCATAAAAAACTGTCTTTCTAAGCTGAAATCTAACTTTATTTGTGCTCCTGCAATTCCACCCAAGTCAGCAGGGTTTCCTGGCTGTTAGCAAGGGCAGTGCCTGGCACGCTCCTTCCACCGGAGAGGTTAAAGTGCCAAAGAGAGGACGGCATCGCTCCCAGGAATTCGATAAACTCCTATCACTCAATAGTTTAATTCACTTTTACTGATGCAGCATCTTTTATCAAAGATTACATAATGCTGAATAATCATGAAGCGCATAATGCAGAGCCAGACAGGCACTTGTAATCAGATTTAAAGCCTATAGTTGAAAAAGTGGCAGGTGCGGGGCTAATTCTCCGCTCCCGCGCTGGTGTTGGTCCAGAGGAAGCCCGCAGGAGCCACTCCGGATTCACACAGCCTGCCCGAGAGCAAAATTTGGGGAGGGGAGGGAAAAAAAAGCACAGGATGGTCCTTTCTGGAGGTCTAGAGGTCCTCCTGTTCTTCCTTCATGGCAGCAGTGTGCCCTGGTGGCCAAGAAGGCCAACAGCATCCTGGCCTTTGTCAAGACCAGCGTGGCCAGCAGGAGCAGGGCAGTGATGGTGCCTCTGGACTGGGCATTGATGAGGTCTTACCTCCAGGGCTGTGGTCAGTTCTGGACCCTTCACCACAAGAAGGACATTGAGGGGCTGGAGCGTGTCCAGAGGAGAGCCACCAAGCTGGTGAGGGGTCTGGAGAACAAGTCCTAGGAGGAGAGGCTGAGGGAACTGGGCATGGTTAGTTTGGAGAAGAGGAGGCTGAGGGGAGACCTCATTGCCCTCTACAGCTCCCTGAAAAGCGGGTGGAGAGAGGTGGGGGTTGGCCTCTTCTCCCAAGGGGAGCAGAGGAAATCATAGAATCATAGATTCCTCCAGGCTTGTAAGGGACCTCCAAATGTTATCTAGTCCGACCTCTCCACAGCCAGCAGGGACACCCCCAACTAGACCAGGTTGCCCAGGGCCTCCTTGAGCCTCACCTTGAATATCTCCAGGGATGGAGCCTCAACCACCTCCCCGGGCAACCTCTTCCAGTGCTCCACCACCCTCACCGTAAAGAACTTTCTTCTAATCTCTAATCTAAATCTGCTCCCCTCCATCTTAAAGCCATGGTCTGGTTTTAAGTCTCACGGTCTCATGGTCTGAAGTTTGGGCAGGGGAGGTTGAGATGAGATCTGAGAAAGAATGGCTTAACTGAGAGAATGGTCAAGCACTAGAACAGCCTGCCCAGGGAGGTGGTGGAGCTGCCATCCCTGGAGGGATTTAAGAAACATGGCACTTCAGGGCATGCTCTAGTGCCTGGGATTGTTGGTTTTCATCTCTCTGTGCTGGTGTGGGGTGTGTGGGTGTTGGTTTGGGTTGTGTTGTGGGTTGGTTTGGTGTTTTGTGCTTCATTTTTTGTTTGTTTTCTCTTTTTTTTTTTTGTAGTTGGACTCGATGATCTCCAAAGCCCCTTCCAACTATGAAGATTCTGTGGTTCTGTGATTCCTTAAGGAGCCAGTGGGCACGTCCCATCTGGATAAAGGCAGAGCAGGGCAGAGCAAGGAGTTGACTCTCCGTAGCCTGTGTGGGGTGAAAGGCATCCTCCATTGCTCTCTTTCCAATACAATAAAATGTGAATTTAAAATGCAGTGCCATTTGGGGTATGGGGGGGGTGTCTGAAAAGAGCCTGCACCCTGGGGTGGTGGCAGCACCCGGAGGTGCTGGGAGCAGAAGGATTCGTCCCCAGCAGGGTGGTTCTGGAGGGTCTGTGAGGGGTGATGGCAATGGAAGGTCAGATCCTGGCTCCACTTACTCTCAGCTGCTCACGCCAATGTGTCCCACCTCCCAGAGGATGATCTTCATCGAGATGCCCCGCGTTGAGGGCCTGGAGCACGCTCAGGGAGTGGTGAAAGGAAGGCAAAATCAGCCCTGCTGATGCTGCAAGCCCGTGTTGGTCCTGACACTGGAGGGGAGCAGGGCCACCAGCCTTGCGTGGGCCACCAGCCACCCTCCAGGGTGCTTCACCGCAGCACTCCCGCATCGAGCAGCCTGTGGGGAGACACAGGTTTCAGCCACGCTGGCTAAATATTCCCCTTGCAATCAATTCCTGCGCATAAACCCATCAAACAGCATCACCTCGTGATGGCCGAGAGAGAGAAAAAACCACTTCATATTACCCACTCCAGATAACAAGCCGTATTTCCAGCCCGGGCCCCAAAACACCCCTCACGGTGGGTCCAACGCCAGGGCCCGCCACGTTAATCAAAGATTAAAAGGGAGGAGGGAGGGAGAGGGAGGGGAGGAAGCTCATCAGGAGGAAGATGGCAATCTGTGCCGTCAGTGAGCCCGGGGGAGCGCTGCAATGCAGCTCAGTGCACAATTGCCTGGTGGACCTTCAGGACAGCGCCTTGGCCACCTGCCTGGGCTGACAAACCATGCGTGCTGTCCCCCACCCAGGTGAGGAACCAGGAGGCCTCGGGGTTTTTACGAGACAACAAATGCCATGGATGAATTAAGAGGCAACCTGACTTCTCTCTGCGGGAGAGGGTTATCCTAGGGGATGGGAGAATCTCTGCCCTTCCCAAACAGCACGTCTTCATTTAGTCTCCGGGTCCTTGCGTGGACAAACAGATTGTGAAGGTCGTGGGAATAGAGACACCTGGGGAAGGAGAGGGATTTAGAGAAAGAGAACAGAGCAGCGTCTCTGCTCTGAAGGGCTACAGGGCTAACACACAGAGCTCAGCAAACTCTGCACAGCCGCTCCAGCAACATCCATTTGATCTTTCAAAACAGTCACAAATGCAACTCAATCATGTATTCTACCATTTTTCTTTCTTCTTTTCTATCCCCTTTATTCCAGGCACACTGCTTAGTCTGCCACCAACCCCACTGGATGGGAAAGAGTCTGCGACGCTTCCTTCTTCCAGCAGAAATTAGGTACCTGGCACTGGCCGGAGAGCTGACAGCTCCTAAACATTCACTTGCTTTTATGCCTGAGCCACAATTCCCCCCCCTGCCCAGCTCGCCAACAGGCTGGAGAGAGAATTCCTGGGATATAGAGCCTCCCGACAGCAGCTGGGAGATTTCGGCAGTGCTCCTGAGCTGGTGGGGTTTTCCCCAGCTCTGGAACAGCTGATGGAGAGGTGCAGCACCAGCTGAGGAGTAGCCACAAGCCTGGGATTGGGCTCTGTCTCCATCCCACCAAGGTGCCTGCAGCAGGAAATCTGGCTCTGGTTCCTCACTGGTGCTGACTGAGCAGCATCCCTCCGTCGGGCGTTTCAAACGCCGCCTGCCTGTATCCTACACCCAGCAATCCAGGCACCGATCCCAGCATCCTTCCCTCCTCCCCTCCCACTTCTGCAACTGCAGATGTGGGGAAATGTCAGAATACACCCATCAAAGCACCAGCTCTTCCCCAGCATTGCCCCGTGGGTTATTTTCACCCCCCAAACAGAGATTGGCACTTTATGGCACCCTGCCTGTGCCGGTTCCTGCAACCGGGCTGCTGGGGCTGTTTGGGCAGAGCGCTCGGAGACGAGAGGGAAAGCAGTGATTTGTCACATAACTCTACCTGCGAGAGAAGGGAGAAAAGGCTAGAAAAACACCTAACAATGGCTGTAATTATGGCCTCTTCAAATGGCTACACGATGTCAGACACGGCGCGGGGGAAAGGCCTGGCGCAGCTTATCATAACCGAACCCGGGGTGGATGCTGTTCCAAGCCAGTGATTAATAGTCTGCTAGGCTTTGTTTTGGCATGAAAAAAAAAACCCCAAAAAAACAGCGGTGGTGTCTCAGAAAGATGCCAGATGGATGGCCTGGAGCAGGGCCCCCCCCCTCCCCAGCACCCCACAGCCCCACAGGCTGGCAACACCGGTGCTGGCGCAGGTGGCCACCTCGAGCCACATGGTGCTTGCTCCTTATTTGTAGGGTAACTGCATCTTGGCAGGGTCCTGGGTCCTGTCACTGCTCCTGGAGCTGCTACCAGCGCCCTGCGGCAGAGCTTGGATGCGGGATAGGGAGGGCAGCCTGCGGGTAGGATTGCTGGCTCCTGTCCTCCCGGAATGCTGGCAGAGGCTGCCAAGCAGCACCGGCACCTCAGGGCAACCTCAGCGCCATCCTTGTGGCCATCCCTGCACCAGGTGCATCTCTGCAACCAATTCCTCAACAGGCTGGAGAGCTGGGGCTGTGCGAACCTCATGGAGATGCAAGGTCCTGCAGCTGGGGCATGGCAATTCCTGGCACAAGTAGAGGGCGGGCAGAGAATGGGCTGAAAGCAGCCCCGAGGAGAAGGGCTTGGGGGTGTTGGTGGGCGAGAAGCTCGACATGAGCTGGCAAGGTGTGCTGGCAGCCCAGAAACCCCCCAGCATCCTGGGCTGCATCCCCAGAAGGGTGAGGAGGAGGATTTTGCCCCTCTGCTCCACTCCGGGGAGAGCTCACCTGGAGCACCGAGTCCAACTCTGGAGTTCTAGGCACAAGGAGGGCATGGACCTGTTGGGGGAGGTCCAAAGGAGGCCATGAAGATGCTGGGAAGACTGGAGCCCTTCTGCTGTGAGGGCAGGCTGAGAGAGTTGGGGGTTCAGCCTGGAGAAGAGAAGGCTCCGGGGAGACCTTAGAGCCCCTTCCAGTACTTGAAGGGGGCCTATGGGAGAGAAGAGGAAGGACTCTTGATCAGGGAGGGGAGACATAGGATGAGGAGGAACAGTTTTAAACTGAAAGAGGGGAGATGTAGATGAGACCTCAAGAAGAAATTCTTTACTGTGAGAGTGGTGAGAGCCTGGCCTAGGTTGCCCCAAGAAGCTGTGGATGCCCCATCCCTGGAGGGGTTCAAGGACAGGCTGGATGGGGCGATGAGACACCTCTCCCCAAGTGGCTGACAGAGCAGCCCCAGCAGGGTGACAGCACAAAGTGTGGTCCCTTGAGTGGGTGCCAGGGTGCCCCCAGCCCAGCATGGAGCTGCCTTTCTCCCCCAAGACCCCAGGCCACCACAGCCACAGCCATCACAGACCCCGTCCTTTGCATAAGGACATGGCAGGGAGGTGGCAATCATGCCCATCCAGCAGCTCACATCACTCATCACCATGGAAAGGAAGAGGCAGCTCTTGGCCATGCATGCGATCAGGTAAAAACATCTCAGTGTCTGCTGGTGCCAAGGTATCCTCCCGTGTGAGGTTAAGGATAAAAGTGAGTCCAGCTGGGCCACAAGATCTATCGTTTGGATCAGGCTGAGAATCACTTACGTGGTGTTTTATTAACCGTAATGGATAGCTGTGCCTGGTAAAATGAGTAATAATCTTGTTTAAGGGATCGCTCCTGAATCACACAGGGATGCTGCCAATGTGGCAACCTTTCCTCGCTGGTCCGCAGGCCAAATCCTTTGCTGGAGCAAGCGAAGCCCAGAACAAAAGAGCACAAGTCCAGAAGAGCTTTCTGCGTGGGTTTTTTTTTTTAAGAATTGAAGATAATACAACAGGTAGCATCCTCCATCTCACAGTCCCTCTGATTTTCATGCTTCATCTCATCTCAGTCCATCAGGAGTGCTATCTTAGCCAGCACTTACCCAGCCTTCTGCTCCACATCCAGCTCGGGTGCTTCCCGGGGACCCAGCTCTGCCTGGGGTAAATGGTCGGTGGCTAATGGAAGGAAATAGAGGAAAAAGTAATTTACATCAGCCAAGCATTTATTCTGTGTGCTGCTATTTTGTGATCATCTGTAATTTTAATCTATTAACAGTAAAAG
>BJBW01019736.1:0-20492 GCA_004320125.1 Scolopax mira | reverse complement strand
TGGGAGGTGTCCCTGCCCAGGGCAGGTGGTGGCACTGGGTGGGCTTTAAGGTCCCTTCAACCCAAACTGTTGTATGATTCTGCTGTTCTGCACCCCTCTGGGGCCATGCCCCTGCGATAAAGGGGTTTATACTGAAATGCTGCTGGCCTTGCTGGTTCTGAAGGTATTAAAGGATTTGAGACTGTTTTCCCTTACTAAGTCAGTATTATGCCATTTGCAATCTACATGTATGCAGAGCTGCTAATTAAATTCCTTTTCTTCTACTGCCTTTTGCATTCCTTATATTTGATCTTCCTTAGAAGTTGATCTTCCTCCCACGTCCACTACACGGCCGATCTTCGGGGTGTGCTGAGCCTGAGCCCTCAGTTGAGCCCTTGTTTTTTGCACATAGAGATGGGAGAAGAGTTAGTGTCAGACACAGAAGTTGAATGTTCTGTTTCACTCCTCTTTGTTCCTCTCCCATTTTTATGGATTAAAAAAAAAAAAAAAAAGGGAGGTATTTCAACAGCAGTGGTGGTGGAATCAGCTCCTTCCAGCTTACATTTTCTCCCCTCGATTCCCCATGATGAGATCACTAGTAGTTATAATACTGTCTGAAAGAGCATCAGAGGTTTTCCTACAAAATGCTTCACAGCTGAAGAAAAATGGAATAAGGAAGACTGTTAAAGTGAAAGTCTTAATGCTTTATAGAGCAGCTATTTTTGTTTTCCTATTTCTGTTTTAAGACATTTAGAAATGTCTTGCTTCCATGCAACCAGGAGGTCAAGTCTGGCTGTTAAATAGCTTATAGGAACAGGGTCACAGAAACCCTGATGTGCTGGTTCCCACTTACTTTTTCAATAGTGCAGACCTTGAAAGAACTGGGTGAATGTAGAGAGGCTATTTGAAAGATAATGTCAGCTTTTTTTCTTGGGTTAATCTAAATACTCTCCAACGTGGCACAAGTCAGGCTGATAGTGGATATGCCAGTGTTGGGCATTGCCTTGCTTCGTGCTGTCCCTGCTCCTGCAGCCATCAATCACTCCCATGGAGATGATCCCCTGAGACATTTAGATAGGGATTGGTGAAGAACTGTCATCTTTACAACACCTGGAACATGGTTGTTTGGGTTTCCAGGCATATCTACACAATTAAGGCATTGTGCAGCAGCTCCTGATGAAAAGGAGCAACCATAAAGCTTCAACCAAAGGAATACCATAGAGCTTTGGAAACATCTATAATATTCAAAACAGAGGCTGGTTTGACACTGTCTGATCATTTCACATCTCTTTGTACAAGTTTTCCGTGCACTGCTCTGAGCAAGTACCAAGGTATCCATCCCTGGAAGGAGAGAAGATGGGACAAGATTCATTTACTGTTTACGTCATGCTCTGGGGTCTGGTCCTGTGCCCACCTGAGTCCTGCCTGGAAATTGTGAGCCATTAGATTGCAAGCTGGAGCAAATATTTATTGCCATCCTAGGGAAGGCAATATTCAGAGTTACTGAATACACTCCTCCAGCAAAGCCATCCTGAGGTTTCCAGCTCAGAGGAGTGCAGGAAAAAAAAAAAAAAAGGAGCTACTGCGCCTGTGTTGAAGGGGGGGGAAAAAAGAGAAAAGGTTGTTCTGGATGCCCTTTTCCTGATTGTTTCCATTTTCCAGCAGGACCACATTTCGCTCCTGAGCTGTGAAAAATCCTGGCGCTGTGTGTGGTGCAGCAGATGGAGGAGTGTGGGGTGCCGGGGGGGTCTGGCAGCTCAGGGGGGAGCACAGCCCGGGGCCAGGCTGGGAGACTCCAGCAGTGGCTTCTCCTCAACCGGAAAGTCTCTGAGCTTTCCTGTTTCTGCTGTTTCTGCCTGGCTCAGACTGACCCATGGGATCGGGATGCCCTTCCCTGGCCAGGGCACCGTGTGGCGGCACGTTTTCCTGTGTGGCAAAACCTCTGGCCGTGTCACTGGGACGGAGATGCCAGAGCTTTGCTGCTGCCTTTCTCCCCTTTCTCTTCCTTAAAATTTCCAATGAATACCAGACAGGAGCATCTTTTATGGAGATGCAGTTGGTTTGAGTCCAGCTGCTCAGACTTTAACCTGTGCCAAGGACAAAACCAGGTTTAGGAGATTTTTCTTTTTTAATTTCTAATTTCTCTGGGTTTGTGATAATTACTTTGCAGCTGTTTTCCAAGTGCACTTTCTTTAATTGATTTATTTTCAGGTGTCTTTGCTGCTCATGTACCAGAGGGGTGTCATGGTACCAGGTGAGGCAGATGGTAGGAACCCAGAGTGTTAATTCTCATGCTGGAAATAGCTTCATTAAAAGTTCAGCAGAGATCTTCAAACGCTTTCCGAATAGGCCATCTGTCAGCTGAAAGATGTACCTGTCTGGGGAGTGACAGAGGGAGACCAGGGTGGTAGTGAGGGCACTGATTTTGATTTATTATTTTTTTTTCAGACCTTAAACACCGCCTGGATGCTTTCCAGTCTCTGCCCTGGAGACTCCCCAGCCCCAAGGCCAGAGCACAGGGGGCAGGGGGTGAAGTAAGACTTTGCTTCTTCTACTTCCAAACAAAACACACCCAGGATGAAATTTAATTTAAAAAGGCAATGAAGTAGATTTGAGATTTAAACCAGGTTTGTCAGTGAGAACCCAAAGGATAGGAGTAGTGGGAATTG
This sequence comes from Scolopax mira, assembly GCA_004320125.1. Classification (NCBI taxonomy): domain Eukaryota; kingdom Metazoa; phylum Chordata; class Aves; order Charadriiformes; family Scolopacidae; genus Scolopax; species Scolopax mira. Next base: position 17,844 of record BJBW01019736.1, on the reverse strand, counting down.
GGCACTCTGTGCCAGAAGATGCTCTGAGGAGCCGTGACAGACACGGGCATGACCTGCCAGGTGATCCTGGTGGATGTGAATGATTTGTGAGGATCATTTGGGTGCCATCTCACTAATTAAATGGACTTTTTTTTTTTTTTAATGCTCTGATGAAATTCCAGTTGGAAATTGAAGAGGAAACTTTATTCTTTAGAAACACCCTGTTGCACATGGCCCATCTTCCGGGAGGAGATGCGACCGAGCACGTAGATGGAACCTTTCCCTCAGGAGCCAGTTTTAAAGCTAGTGGAGTACGAAAGAGGATGGCAGAAAGAACAGAGTGTAATTTAGCATCTCTTTATTGTTCTCCAGTTCTGGCACGTGTTGTGGCTTGTGTCTGGCCGGGGGTTGAAGCCTTCTGTGCTGTGCCATAGTGAAGTGTGAGAGCCATTTCTACACTCCATCCTTGGCTTTCGTGCCGCATGTGATGCACGAGTGCGTGGGTATTGCTGTCTGATAAATGCTACAGTCCAGCTCCCTGAAAATCATACACAATGTTCTTCCTCTCCTTCTGACTTACTTTATTGAAAGGCATACCTTGCACGTTAGAGAGAGAGCTGGAAAAAATTACAGGGTGTTTATTGCAAAAGGGTGCTTTCAAGTAAATTATATTCTGAAGATGAAGGTCTTTGCATTCTTGACCATGTAACAAAGCTTTTTCAAAGGAAGAAGCAGGCTCTTGGTAGAAATCAGAAGTCTGGCCGCCTGGTAAATATTTCTGTGTGAGATTTTTATTTGTGACTGGTAATAGGGCAAAGCAGAGTCTCATTCATTGGAGCTGCAAAGTCTGATCTCATTTGTGTGTGTTACACCTTCCTGAATGTTGTTCTTTCTCCACCAGTGTCCTGGAGTCCCTTGAACTGGTACTTGCTATGGGTCAGGTGGAACATCTTCAGATATTTTTCCTGTCCATTAAAATCTTGGTGTGTAGTTGTGTCTGCTGTGAGCACAGCTGCTATACAGTCATGAGCACTTCTTTTGGAGTAGTATTTACATAATGGTGACTTTTAACTCTACGTCTGATTTCTGAAAACTTCTGAGTGATATGATCTCTGTGAGTGCTAAATGATGAATTTGTACATGTGACCATGGGTGATTCCATCTCACACTTCACCTCTCATCCCTGTGAAGTTCCCCAGGGATATGGGGCAATTCTCCCTCCTTTCTGCCATCCTGCCACACCTGCTGCTTTTGTCAAATAAATAGGTGGTTGCTTTTTGGTGGAATCACCTTTTAATTTTGGGCCAAGAGAAACATCACCAGTGATGTTGGTGTCTGGCAATAGGAATTTTGGTGTGATAAACAGAATTATAGTTCCAGCCATAGGCAGGGGCATCTCCTACCAGATCAGGTTGCTCAACGCCCCGTCCAGCCTGGTCTTGATTATACCCATCATGATTATAACCCTTTGGGCTGAGGAATATCCCACCGTTCTCTGCATAAATACCATTTCTGGTCCAAATACGTCAGTAAAAATGAACACAACAACGTGGCCCTCTTTTCTTCTCTGGTAGAGTCACAGGGGATGTGAGCTCTGCCTCCTCCTCACTGCTCTCTAATTACACTTGTTTTTTCTCTCCAGAACCTTAGAAGCTGTCAATCTGCATAGCGAGACCCTTGCTCTTCACATGTGAATTTACTTCTTCCTCCCTTTGCTCCTGGGCTGGCCAGGATTGAACAAAAATTACTTTCAAGCTCAATGGCTTCTTTGAGATATTCTGAAGATACTGAGCTGCTATTAAGTGCTTTTTGTGCTTGATCTCATTCTGTATCTCAATGTTATTTTCTTTTTATAATATAATTGAAGTGAATCATGTCCTGCAGAAAGAGTATGGTCTGTTGGGTGCTTCAGTTCAGAATTTCAGCTTTTTTGTATGTTTGTTGCTTTGTTTTAGGCTGTCTCACTGTCATGCTTTAGCAAAGAAGATTTGGTGTCTGTTTGCTGTGTTTTTAATGACTGGGCTTTTGGTAGGACAATTGTTAAACAGATTGCAGGGGCTGTCTGGAAATGTGCTGTTTGTTGAGAGTAGGAGTTTTTTTAAATGTTTTTTCAGCACCTTAAAAATATATATACAGAGCAGTGTGCAATGAAATTGTTTTTTTCTCCTGTGGATTGGCTTCAAGTTGAATTCTCATCTCTCCTAAGTGCCCATAAAATGGGGTGGAAGCTTCTGCTTACATGTTAATAAGTAAGTAAACAAATTGTGAAACAGAAAGGGTGTGTGTAAAAATAGGCTACTTAATTATAAATCTGAATTTTAAAGCCCATCTCCCCACTCTAAGCCTTTCCACTGAGTTTTGCACTCTTAGAGTTGGTACCTGAGCTGCAGTTGTTCTGCAACCCTGGAATTACTCTCCAGCACAAATTAATTAATATCATCTTCCCAGAAGTGCTCTGCCATCAGCAGCAGTATCCACAGTGATGCTTAATGGCCCAAAGGCGAAAGCAAGAGTGGGTTGTCCCTTCTAGGGTGGTGCTAGATGTGTGGGGCAAAGTTGGCTGATGCTTCATATGGGGAATTTGACATTAAAATAGGGTGATATGAGGTAAGGGGGTGAGCCACATGGGTAAAAACTAACACGTGTCATCTGTTCCAGGAGGGAAAGAGCAAAGCCACCGAGAAAAAACCTGCTTCAGTTAAATGCTGCAAAGGACGGTGGTAAATAAGAGAAGTAGCCTAAAATCCTGAGGCTGGAAGGGTGGGTTGTTGATGTAAGCATGAGATGTGTTTTGAGGAGGAAGCCCTTGCAAGGTGGTAATGGAGTTCTGCTGAAACGACCCCCTTTGGGCAGCAGCAGCCGGTCATGTACCCAACTTGTGCTTTGTATTGTCTTTTTTTTCGGGGGGGAGTGGGATGCAGTCTAAAATATTGTCTAGAATTTCATGCAGGATTTAGACTACATTCAGAGCAAGCTTTGAGTACTGCTACGTGCTATTTTTGTCAACTGTCCTGTCATCCTTGCTCCAGTAGCACAAGGTAAAACTTCTTTGTCTCCAACTTGAGGCTCTTATTTTATTTTTCCATGTATTCCCAGTGTTTTGTTTTTCCCTCCTACTATATCTTTAGACTCTGTAACCCAAGGAAAAATGCTGTAATGTCACCCATCCCATAGTTTTTGTGAGTTTTGCTTAGGGATCGTGACCACAGGCTGTGGGTTTGCTGGGTTCCCAGTTCACTGGCCTGAGGATGCCCTGGCCACAAACACCAAGCTCCTAGTGCATCCCTTGTGCAGGTAATTCTGTAAAAGTAGGAGCAATCCTGCCACCAAAACAGTTCCAAGCAATAAAAAGTACCTGGTGTAGACTATGACCATATTCCTGTCTTCTGAGGGAGGGGCTATTTATTTGCAACACAAAAGTGGTAGAAAAAAAAAGCAAATAATACAGCTATGGCAAGGTAAAATGTAAATTACATAGAAGCACTCCAGACACTTTATTCAATAAAAGGAGTTTTCAAGTGCTTAAAACTTTCATGCGAGGTCAGTGAGAGCAGTTTTGACTTTCTTAAGGTGCACTTTTAGATGTGAAGTCACCCAATGCTTCTCCTAAAACATGACCATTTGAATCTGGTGTCATTCATGACATTTTTTGTGTGGTGGTCGTGGGAAGGATGAATCCTGGGGACAACACTTTTTCACTGAAAATGTGTCACGAGTATCTTCTTTCCTTTTTGGGGGTGACCGTGTCAGGAGAGAACTTTCACCTGATGACATTAGGTTACCCATCAAAATGTGCTCTTTTGCAGGCAGGTCAGCTCAGAAAGTTGAGTTCTCCCTCTCTCCCCTGCCCCTCTGCTTCAAGTGGCTCCATTAGAGAACCCTGTTTAGAAAAGTGTTAATGGCAGAGGAGGAAGACTTTTCTTCTTTCTCCCCCCTCCCGCAGCTTTTAAGTTTGGAAAGCATGTGCCTTGATTTTAATATAAAGTAGCCATTGATGTGAGATGCCATGAATAAAAGGCGCTTTTCTTTATTCTTTGGCATTGAGTCATTGTACAGTTAGTTTTGTGGCAGTGCATTTGTGAATGCATTTGTGTGTGTGTGTGTGGAGGGGGGTGTAGAAAAAAGCACTAGCAGCACACTAGCAGAATAGATTTATTTAGAAACTATTAGATTTTGCTCTATCAATTTTCTTAATGCCCTCTCTAAGTGTCAGTCAAACTTCTCCTCCTTTGGATTTTTACTCCTGTGTACCTTCAGTTACACCCATGCACATCTGATAGGACACACTTACGCACACAGATATGAGAGAGATAAAATTCTTTTATGCTGCTCTATGCTAATAGCACCAAACCCTCTCCCAGCATCACTGAAAGCTTCATTGTTTTAGAGTTTTCCTCGGGAATGCTGCATAATTACAGTGCTTTGTCCCATCGCCTTCCTTTAATACCAGTAATAACAGTAATTGCACTTTTCACCTATTGATCTCAATATGGGTGAATGTAGTCTTCCCTGGTGAAGGAACAGAGACCCAGGATGAGGGAACCTTGTGTAACTCCATGGACGGGTGGCGATATGTGAGATGCCCTGCCCTGGCTCTGCAGCAAGAGCTATTTCTTATTTAAAAAAAACCCCATATATATATATATATGTAAACTGATAACATTTAGCTAGAGTAACTGCCTGTGTGAGCTTGCCTGGCTGTGGCCCAGCTGTACCAATCCCCACGCTGCATCTCATTCTCTCCAGGCACACCTTTCCACCACAGTCTCCAAGGGGCTTTCCTCCAGCAACAAGCTGCAAGGAAAGCCATGCTCAATATAGCATGTGAAAGATTTTTTTGGGGGGGAAAAGAGGTCCTTTCAGTGATAGGAGGGGAGAAGCCTTTGACTATCACTCCCTGTTCTCTGGGCTTGCTCCTGCATGTTTCACACAACCTTTAACATCCTCATGCAGTCAAAGTGCAGCTTTGCAATCATGGAATCCCAGATGGGCAGGGATTAGCACAGACCTCTGGAGATCATCTCCTCCAACCCCTTGCAGGACCAACCAGGTCCCACAGGATTGTGTCCAGGTGGGGTTTAAATGTCTCCAAAGAAGGAGACTCCACCACCTCCATGGGCAGCCTCTTTCAGGGCTCTGACACCCTCACAAGGAAGAACTTTTTCCTCACGTTCAGACGGAATTTCCAGTGTCCCAGTTTGTGCCCTTTGTCCCTTGTCCTGTTCCCGGGCACCACTGAGAAGGGTCTGGCCCCATCCTCTTCCCAACTGCCCTTTAGCCATTGCTCAGCATCAAGGAGATCCCCTCTCAGTCTGCTCTTCTCCAGCTGAACAGCCCCAGGGCTCTCAGCCTTTCCTCAGCAGAGAGATGCTCCAGTCCCTGATCACTTCTGTACCTTCAGCTGGACTCTCTCCAGCAGTTCCCTGTCCTTCTGGAACTGGGGAGCCCAGAAAAGGACACAGTAGGACTTTACACATCTGCTCCTTTGCAGGCACTTTGTTTGACGTCAAGATGTTCGTGTGCCTGCCTGCCTCATTGGTATCTGTTGATCTTTCTGGCTCTCTGCCTGCCATGGTGGGTAAATATTGAGCCTTAATGGAAGCTTTGCAGCTGACGGCTAAATGGGCTTAATTTTGACACTTTTCTTAGCAGAAATAATGCATTTAGCTGGCTAATGCTATAGCATTTCTTGTTTTAACATTATCAGCAATTTTTGTGACAATTTCACAGCTCTAAAATGTCCATGTGCTAAGTTTCAACTCAGTGTGGGGAAATGCGTGTCAAAATACTGAGTGCCCATGTCATTCGCTCACACCCATTAACTGCCCAGTGCAAAGTCGTGTGCCTCTGACCACTTCTAGTCTATTTAAAAGTATTCCTGAAGTGCTTGGAGTGACTTTCCTGGCCTCCCTGGGAATCTGCATGTGTCTCGTCCGCAATGTCCATCCATGGCTTGTCACTCTCAAACGCTTCTGCACGCCCTATTCCCATTTTGTTGATGGATGACACTTCATCAGCCACTACGTGCCTGGAAACTGAGCCATTGGGTGTTTGGGCGCTTGACTTTGCAAAAATACAGCTTTTAAACCCATCTCGGGGTATATGTGAAGCGCTGAAGGAAAACCCCCGCTGGGATAGCATTCCTCGTGGCCGCCAGCCAAGCAGCACTGCTTTGCGCCTTGATGCCCGTCACACAGCATTTCTGGCTGAATGGGAAAATAAAAGCACTTTAGAGCCCAAAACACTTCTTTAGTCTTCTCTACAGCTGGTCTGAGCTCTATGCTTGATGCTAGTGGTCATGGAAGGGGCAGCATTTGACCTCAAGCTGCCTAAAGCTTTGGAAAATAAGCGTGTTCGGAACAGCTTGATGGTGCTGGGGCATTTCTTCTGTCCCCACATTATTTTCACCTGTTCTCTGGGTTGTCCTGGGAGGGTTCTCAATGGGATCTCTGTCTGGCCAGGCCTTAGAGCCTTAGAGCGCTGCAATACTCCACTACAGGAGTAAAACGCATGGGGAAGATTAAAATTAAGTAAGAACAGGTAATGTAATACTCAAAATATTGAGAAAGATGCCCTCAACTTGGCCACAGGCCTTTAATAAACAAACTAAGATAGTAACAGAGCGTGCTGGTTTTATTTTCACTAGAAAATAAAATATTTTTGAAGAAGTTTGCTGGTTTGAGGCCTCAGTGGAAGGATCCGTAATTGTGGGTTATCTGGCCTGGTAAACAGACCCTTGTGCAGCTCAGCTGTAATTGAGGGTGTGTGGGTCAGGCCATTTAATTGCTGTCTGCTTGGAATAGAAACCCCTCCACCGCTCTGCATCTGATTAAGTAAACAAATTGCCAGCACCTGAGCTGCAGGACATCCCAAGGGAGGGTCCACTCACCCGGGAAGTGTGGGGCCAGGGGAGCATCTTCGGCCCCTCTCTGTCCACCTGGCGAGAAGGGACCTGATGAAACTCACAAATAAAACGCCGCGTGAGCTACTCTCTTGGAAAGATGAAATTAAAGAGCGGAGACGACAGAGGCAGCTGGGAATGTGGGGGTCCGTGACCCATCCTGGGTCTCTCCTCCATCGCTTGGCACACCTGACCATCTTCCCTGGCTGCTCTTTCCCTGTTTTGGTGGTTCCTCCTCAGTGCAAGCAGCATTTACACTGTGTTTTATGTGTTTCTGAAATACGGACACTATTGCAGTATGGAAGTCCAATAAAAGTTAATATTTTTGTACTGAGGTTCCAAGCAGGAGTTTAAAGAGAAAACATAGCCGTCAGCCAACATGTGATGTTGGATTTTACTGTCTGATTGCAGTGAGGGCTCTCTGAGGCTCCTGATCCCTGATTTGTTCTCATTTGGAAAGATGGTGCAGTTTATTCCCAATCTGTAAATTTAAAAAAAAAAAAAAAAAAAAAGGACAGCAAGACGTATCTGTGCTTCCTCTTTCTGTCTGTCAGACTGATTTTAATACCCTTTTCATTATTTTCCTTATCTTCTTCTGAATCTATACTTTTTGCTATGCTTCTCCATATAATTTAGGGCCTCTCCTGAATTTCAGAACCCCCTTAAAGCATGGTTCTCTGGTGCTATGTAGGAAAAGGAAATCGAAAGACTCTGGGGTAATGAATTCCTTGAGGCATCACGGTGCACAGAAGGCATCACAGCACAACCATCACCTCTGAGCACCGCAGCCCACACATACTCTGCACTTCCACAGCTCCTGCTCCCACTGCAAGACAGCCTGGTGTGGTCTGGCTGCTCAGGATATTTGGGACGTAAAGCAATTACAAGCTTGGCTGGTTTTACAGCTCCATCTCGTCCCTGGGACAGCGTGGCTTGGCTGGAGAGGGGCTGGGAATCTGCTTTTTAGGCTGCACAATCTTTGGAGGAGAGATTTTGGGTTTGTTCTGTGCGCTCACTCTTTTCAAATGATGGTGATATATGGGATTACAATGAGGGGTTGGTTTTCAAGATTCCTTCTAAACTGTGAGCTGAGAACTCCTGTTTAGAGATTTGATGCAGCAACTGGGGGAAGAAAAAAACCCCCACATTTGCAGTATAAAATATTGCAAACGCTGATGAGATTGTCTGAGGTTTAACACTGCTCAGCCACCTCCGCCTTCGATTTTGCTGCCCAGCACAATGTGTTGCTTTTCAAGGAAGTGCTGTTTATCACATCCTCTGATGGTTCCTTTGAATAAAGCTGGGACTTAGAGCAAGCTATTTCCTTGTTTGATAGACACACTGAAACTGCAGAATTACTCCATAGCTCAAACTTGTAGACTTGAAAAACTACCTGTCAGAGAAAGAAAATTTTCCAGCTGAGGAAGAGTGGCTGTTTGTTTTTGTCCCCTCCCTTTGACGGGTGTGTGTCTGGGCATGACTTCAGTCCTTCCTTCCTACTTAGTGGACCAAATGTTCAAGTGGGTGTGAAACCTGCAAGGAAGCAAAGCAAGCAGAGAGCAAAATAAGTGTGGTGTTGCTTGTATGACACTGTGTGGTAACGTCTCGGCATAGCTACCTCTAGGAAAGGCTCCTGGTGGCAGCAGTAGGACATGGAGGAGGAGGAGCGTTCTCAAAGGCACTTCAGTGGGTTGGCAGGTCTCTGTCAAGATGTTTCTTCAGTCTGTATGAGCAAAAAATGTGAGTAGAGCAAATACACTTCAGGCTTGAATGGAGTATGGAAGGGGCTGGGTGTTTGCTGCCCCAAATTGGTCTCTTTTGGCTTTTTTTTTTCTTTTTGCCAGAACATTGCCAGGGGTTCTGCAGAACATGTCTCATGGAAGGGCTGGGGACTATGCCGCTCTTCAGCTAATGGGGCATCTTCAGGGCATACATAAAGTACATGTGTTTCAAGGTTGAATATCCTAATATGTGGAAAAAGATCATCTTTTTTTGGTATGTTCTTCCTTGATTGGAAATTTCCTTGAGTGGATGTAAGATAAGTGCCCTTTAGATGCCAGTACCCAGATGGGTGAGAGAGACAAACCCAGCAGTCTCATGGTTTCCTCTTCTGCTGCTCCTACAAATCCATGTGAAAGAGCAAGCAGGAGGAGAGCAAGCCTGTGTGTCATGTTGACAGGGACTGTTGTGTCCCCGAGCAGCCTGGGTTTTGTGAATGAGGACCACGAAGGTTCATCCTTTGCCTCCCTGGCAAATCTTTCTTTCAGAAGGTGCTACAAACCAAGGAGGATTTTCTGCAACACTCCTTGCAACTTAGCAATTTCATACTATAGTTTGTTTTGCTTTTGGTTTTGTGTTTTGTTTTGTTGGTTTTTTTTAACTTGAGAAAGGAATTGATGTACCTAATTTAATGATCTAAGAGTTAGGCAACTGTTCGAAACTCACAGAAATGAGAGGTGCCAGAGGGTGAATCAACCCATCTGTCCCAGACACCCATCTCCAACAAGAAGGATCCCTCTCATGTCTCCGCTGCCCATGAGGGGAGAGACGACTGGTTGTGATGTTTGACTGAGATAGCTGAAGTCAGGCAAATCTACCCCAAACACAAAACTCTCTGCCATCCTCCAAGTCATTGCAGCAAATGGGGTGAGATGTCCTAATGGCACTGACCAAGGAAAAAATTCCCAGATATTACTAAATGCCAGATTTACCACACGAATGAGCAGGATTTTTGTTCCTTATTCAGAAGAGGAAATAATCATGATTTTTCTCAGACAGAACCCAAACTTTAACAATGCGAGGGGGTGGGGGGAAGCCGTATGAAGTGCTCAGCTCTTGGGAAGCAGTTGGAAAAATCTGAGCCACTGGGGTTTTCTAGTTTTGTTGTTTTTTTCAGGAGTAGTTTCAGTTCTGGTTTTGATTCTGGTGATGCAGTTTCCTGTTTATTGCAGAAGGGTTGCATTTCATATTGCATTTCATACCTGTGCTGGGCTCCAGATCCCCTTTTGCTGGGCTCTGAGATGCCAGCCACACCTTAGTTCTGCATTACAATTTCTGCAAACTACGTAAAATCAGAGTCCTGAGTACATGATAGAAGGATCTATTAAATTAAAGATCTATTATATTAAAGGCCACCTGGGGCCAGGACAGACTAATTAACTATATTTGTCATTGCTGCTTTTCAGTGCATTAGATGTTGTTTGTGTTCTGACTTTTTTTTTTTTTGTAAATAGAATATCATAGTTTGAAGCTGGAATAAACACACATTCATTTCTCTCTTTGTATTTCTGGTCAGAGCTGCTGAAAGTTGCTTGGTGGAAATTTTGTGAGTGTCCCCAGGAGCAGGGTTGCTCTGTCAGAGTCTCTGATGTCTTTTTTTGCTGTGCTCTGAAGTCAGATCAAGGGAATATCCTTGGTGTAACTTGGGCTCATGAATCCAAAACAAGATGTGGGGTCTAGGAGCCCATCCTGACATTTGACCAGTCAGGGCTAAGATGTTGTTGTGGACCGGGGCTGCTGTAAGGTGGACTTAAACATCTGGGTTTTCACTAGAATGCAGTTTTCCTCCCTGCCAGTTTGTCCATGGCTCCATGCGGTTGGTGCCAGGACACTTGGCCAAGGTCCTGCTGCTCTCCTCATGTCATTCATCACTTTGGGACACCCCTGCCATCCTGACAAAAACCCCAGCCCTTCTCTTTGGTAACAGAAAAATGGCAATTTTGCCCTCTTTGAGACAAATGCTGAGGTGTGTGCAGAGAAAAGACTCTTCCAGAGAAGAGAAGACTCTTTCAGAGAAAAGACCACTTCCGTGGTTCCCAGTGACAAGACAAGAGGTAATGGGCACAAACTTGAACATAGAAAGTTCCATCTAAACATGAGGAATTTCTTTCCTGTGAGGGTGTCAGAGCCCTGAAAGAGGCTGCCCAGGGAGGTGGTGGAGTCTCCTTCTCTGGAGACATTCAAACCCTGTCTAAACACGTTCCTGTGCAACCTGCTCTGGGTGGACCCTGTCTGGCAGGGATTTGGACTGGATGATATCCAGAGGTTCTGCCAACTCTATATCATTTTGTGATTCAGTGGGGGATTATGGATTTGTCTAGAAAATGCTTTTGCTTTTGGCTTATTTTATTTCCTTAGTAAATAAAGATCTTACTAGTGTTACTAGCTGGGGACCATGGAGCAGAAGGCTAAATTAAAGCCCAGAAAGAACCATGTATTCTCCTAATTGTTTTATTATGCCACAACAATTTATAGAATACGTACATTGTGTGTACAGGATTTATCCTTAAAGAGCCATTAAAATTGACTCTACATCATAATTAAGCTGTCACTTTGTTTTCTTCTTGATTAAAGATATTTTGTGCTGTGCTTTGTGAGCATCTCGGGGGACAGAGTGTAAAACAACAGCTCCTTCCAGATACAGTGTGGGTGGTGGATGCTGCTGCCTGTTGAGGCTCAACATTACCACCTTCTTGTCCAGGTTGTGGAATGTGTGGCTTACCCTTGAGCTTCCCTCCTGGTAGCCTCCTGTGCCCTTTGCCAGTCATTTTTTGGACCTGACAGCAGTTGCCATGTGTGTGTTGCTCCCATTTCTGATCCCATTGAGAGGACCATATCCCTGAGAGCTCTCAGCCCTCATTTGAGGTTCCACAGTGGTTTGTGTTTGGAAGCAGACACATGTTCACAGGACCTTTTGAGAGAAATTTTGGGGGTCTTGTTCCTCATTAAGTTAATATCAGCCTTTCTTGCCACTTTCACAGGGCTTGATTGGACACTTGAAGGCTGGTGGTCACATGGAAAACAACTCTGAGTGATGTTTGTTCTGCTTAAAATAGAGCTTCTTTGGTCTAAGTTTCTTCTATTTTTCTTCTCTCATTCTTTTATGCTTAGAAAGCTATTAAACTAAAATAAGATTTTTATCTCTTAGGAATATGCCACCCCTGTCTGTTTCCTACTTAAGGCTTTCAGTTTTTGTTCAAGGTACAATAACTGGTGTGAATAGCAAATAGCCTAAAGGAATAACAGGCTAAATTTCAACCTAATATAACTCAATTTTTTTACAACCAGCAAAGTTAAATCAGGACTAAATTTGGATTAGCATTTTATGTTTGTGAGATTCACTATTTATTTTTTAATTTGAAGATTGTACTTTAGGAAATCCTCAGGCTGGGAAGCACCATCGCTGTCCCTTCTTTAAAATTTTGCTTATTCCTTTCATATTAAATCTCCATATCCATGTTATGTGTGTTTTGCTGATACATCACACTGTATACAGTTAATTTCATAACTCCATCAGAAAACCTCTTTCATACAGTTCATTACTTTTAATGCAGTTCAGTGGGAAGACAGGAGATGTAAACTCCAGTAGACTGTTCAATACCTAAATTAGGTGTGACTGTATACTTTTACTGTATGTTGGTACTTCCAGGTTCCCTGACAGATAGTTCTTGTTTTTTGGTCTAAGTTGAGAGCCTAAATAGTTTTCTTAGGAACAGTTAATTGACTGCATCTGTAATCAAAGGCATACACTGAATGGACCAAATTCTTCCACAAGATTAATTTTATCCTCTACCAAGAAATCTGCTGCTCTTTACCCATTTTCCCAACACACAGGCAGATGTTGCTGATTCATAGGCGAAAATATTTGTTGTTAAATTAGTGATTATTTTCAGGAGGCTTTGACTTTCATCTGTGTAGGTGGTCCAGAAATTCCTTCTAGTCTTCCGATATGCTGTAACGTCGCAGACCTCCTTTACCGTGTGTGTCACAGACACGGAAGAGCTTTGTGTTAGGTTCAGGAACACATCTCCCACTCTTTGGGCCAATCTGGTGCACACATGGTCCTGAAGGATAGGTCTGAGTCTTCCTGGAGCCACTGTGGCCAGAGGAGACCACCCTTCCTCAAACCCAAATGAGTAGAGCTGCCGACCGAGAAGCAGTTCTGGGCAGGTCCTTCAGTCAACAATGAACAGGAGCAGATTTGTTGAGAATTAGGCTTCAGTGAATTCCACAGCAGAAATATCTCATGGGATGTATAAAATGAATGCAATGAATACCATAATTAGTGGTATCGCTTCAGGCTCTCTGCAACCTCAGACAGATCTTTCAATACATGGGTTTGTGCAGAACGTGAATTCACTGTCAGGGTATCAATGGGTTGGGCTCGCCTAACTGGTGTAGTATCATCAGAGCTCTGGAGATCACAATCTCAGGGTGTCTCTCACTTTGGTCACATCTGTCTCTTCCCACCAGATGCATTTCTTCTTGGCCCGCAATCTTGTGTCTTTTTGGGAACGTGTCATCATGAGAGCTATTCTGCCTGAAATCTCTGATGCTTGGATATCAAGAGTGCTAATTAATCCTGCAAACACTGCCATTAGGTTTTGTCTGGTTATTCCAATCAGTCCCTAGCAATAACAAGAGAGACTGCCCCATATTCCCCTTACTTTTTTTTCCTGTCTCTTCATTTCCATCCCGAGGGTTGGGCAGGGTTGTGACCGAGCTGAGCAGCATTTCTTCAGACAGGAATTTTCAATAGACCCTGCACCTTAGGTCTTCCTCTTCTTTTTGTCCTATGGTTCTGACAATATATCAGTGCAGCTCTAAAGGGCTTGGACATGTGTGTAGAGCACAGATGGCCTCCTTCTTGGTGCAGATCTTCTAAGGCCTTTTGGGTGTTTTTACTGACCATCTGCTCCCCTTTGGCGAGGACAATGTAGCCCTTTGTACTTCTCTAAATAACGCTTCTTGACACTGATCCCAGATAAAAAAAAACCACCCTGGCACTCCAGCTTCTCTAGGACCAACATCTCCAAAACCAATATGGAACTTGCCCCTCCTGGTTATCCTCGAGGTGTTCCCAAGAGCCCTGTTCCTGCAGTGGCACCGCCGTCACTAATGCTGATGTTCAGTGTGAAGCCCACCTGTGTGCCCAATGGAATATATACCCTCTCCAAAAAGTTTGGAGGTGTTGATTTTACTCCTTCCTTATCTTTATGGTGTATTGTGTAAGTTTTGTTGCCGTGCTGCCATGAGTTCCATGCCTGATAAACATTTCTTTTGCCTTCTGTGAGCCTGCGCTCCCACGGGTGGCTAAACAAGGTCCTCTGATGCATCCTTTGATATTCCCTGTTTATCTTATGGAAATGAGGTCTCCTGAAATGGACTGGTTCTTTCTCTTGCCATGTTTCCCAGCTGTCTTTCTGGATGATTTTTATTTCCCATTGCCCCTGGGGCTGTTCAAAGGCTTCTTTGGAGTCTGAAATCCCTGCCTGTGTCTCGGAGTAGAGAAAGCCAGAAGACCAAACCTGATGAGTCATTATGATTTACCCTGAATTTTGACGCCTGGTGTGTGTTCTCCCATGCTGGCCTTGTGTGTAACACAAGCTGGACCGCTCTGGGCCAGTGCTGTGTTTTTCTTTTTCTCTTTTTTTTTTCCTTTTTCCTTTGTTTGTGTTATGCTTGATTTGATATTCAGACCTCACTCAGTTCTCTTTGGCTGCTTCTTCTGAATAAGAGAAATCGTTTCAAGAAGCTTAGGACTCTGGGTTTTTCAGATATGTTGCTCTCCTCATTTGAAGAGTGTGATTTGAACTTTAAATATAAATAAAGAAAATCTCTGTTTGTTGAGTGCTGTTAATGGAAAGGACTGGTAATCCCATGATTATTTCAGGTGGTTGTCTTGAAATTATTTTCTCAATCAAGGCAAGTTTTGTGGATTTTTGAACATGCTGTATTTTTATGGAAATAAATTTGAGTTTAAAGAGTTAAAACCATATCAAATTAAAACAGAGACAGCTGGTGGATGGTGGAATCTAGATATCAGAGGTAGCTCAATAGAAAATAATGTTTTTCAAGTTAAGGATTCAAAACTTCCTACTGATGGGGAGTGGATTGTCTCTTCCAATACTCAGATTAACCCTGGTTTGGATTGCAGATTCCCACTTGTGTCTGATGGCCTCACTTCACTCACCTCCCTAGGACTGGGTCTAATGTTCCATCAAAGTCTCTGTTTGGTTTTTCAAGTTGGATTTGCCAGAGAAGTTGTTTTTCTCTAGCTTCCAAGATACCAAATTTGTGCTTAATGATGAGCAAGACACTGCTGTCTTTTGTCAATTGTCTTTGAAGTAAAACCTGTTTAGGTCGTGTGCCTCTGTGTAGGGACTGGAACATGCAGGTGCCTTCCCATCAGGAAGGGAAGAATCATGCTTTTGCAGAGGATGGGCAGTATGATCTTCTAGATATCCTGGTTTGGCAGACCTTCAGTTATCAGTGACACATTCACAATATTATTTTTTTTTAATTGGTAGTTTAATTATTTTGTGTCTTGGTGCATTGATTTATATTAGCTGGCTTTGTGGTGTCATAAAAGTAAGGTCAAGCAAGGCACAAGGACACTTGTTGGGATATGTGCATTGATGTGCTAGGATGGAGATGTGCAGGCAGGAGACATCTGGGCATATAGGATGCAGGGGACCTAGGGGTGGCTGCCCCATCCCTGGAGGGGTTCAAGGCCAGGTTGGAAGGGGCTTTGAGCAGCATGGTCTAGTGGAAGGTATCCCTGCCCAGGATGATGATTTTTAAGGTCTCTTCTGACCATTCTATGATTCTTTAAGGTGGTGGAGAAGTGGTTGGATGAGGAGATAGAAGGGTTTGCATTATTGTGAAGGTTCGGTTGTTGTTTGTAGTCAGAGCTTGTGAAAGCTCTGGCAACAGTATGAGATGTGCTTGGAAGCACTGAAGCAGAAGGGCAGATGACGTACCTTGGCCTTCCCTTTGTGGTTTTATATAAAGAATGTTTTGAACAACCTGCAGCTTCTGAGCAAAGCTTTCTCCTCCATTCATTTCCCAGCCTGTTTTAATGCTCTCAGTAGGAGGAAGAACTTGGTGAGTAGAACATGAGGTAAATGAGATAAGGTCAGTTGCTGATGGAGAACACTTCATCTGTCAGCCACTGTGCTTGAACCTCTGTATGTAACTCATAGTGCACCATCCCTCGTTGTTACAGGATGAAATTGCTTACAAAAAAGGGTGTTTCCTTGCAGAGCAAAAGTCATGTCTCAATGTGTCATGCTGACCTCAGTCCAAGGTGATGTGGATGTTCATTGCTCCTTCTCTCCACAGTGTTTCAGTTAATGTTCAACCTAAAGCGGTGTTTTGCTTCCAGCTATCAGGTTATTGCATGGAGTGTATCTATTCTCTAGCTGTACTGGGGAAAAAAAAAAAAAACCCAAGGGTTAAAAATTCATTAATTCAAAAGGGGTATTTCCTACCTCTTAAAGAAAAACTAAACAAACACAGAAGTAAAGAGGGCAGCCTCCTCCCAAAACCAGACTCACCCTACCTGTTCTAGGTGGCCGGTTGGGAATCCAGCCCTTGGTGTGAATGTGAGCAGGTAACACGCAGTGGTGCAAAGGGGACAGGGCAAAGCAGAGCTCTCCAGCTAACTTCAGAGGCTTCTAATTAAAAAGCTTAATAGGAAGTAAATAAAATGAAATAGAAAATTTAAAAGGTGTTAAAGAAAGCCCTGGGTGAAATTTCAAATGGATGGCCATTCCCCCTAAATTTTGTAGGAAAAAGGCTTTAATGCATGTCCTGGTTTAAAGCTCAATTTTCATTGCAGACAGTGCTGGATTTTCCTCGGAGCATCCTCCTGACAGGGCTGAAGGGACCAACCTCAGCACCTCCTCTGCGAAAGGGGCCCAGCAGATCTTCCCAGATACTTATTCCTGAGGTACATGAGGAGAAGGGGGTTCTTGTTTGGGTTTCTTTTTTCCTACTTATTTTAAACCAGCAGGCCAACAGGCATCTGTATTCCATTCAGATTATTGTCTGTTTGTTTGGAGAATTTGGTATGGCTTAGAGTCCAAGTTTTCTTTGGATCGGGCTTTTAGGATTTGGTTTGATTTATTTCCAGTGACACTACTGAAATGCAGCTTCCTTCTTTTTTTTTTTCCATCTCTGACGACCTGCTAAGTTAAAATAAACATTATATTTTGATGTATTTCTTTATTTATTTTAGTTACCGCAGAGGCAAGAATGTGGAGTGAGAAACTTTGATTAAATTTTGAGCATAGTCAGATTAGCCAGGATGGGTGCCAGGCGACTTTGGTGCCCTTGTAGCTTGGGATGTTTGACTTGTGTTTTTAGGCTAGTTTTTCACTTTCATCTTGGAATCCTCAGCAAATTGAGTTCTATTACAGCCATGTACCCATCCGCACTGTACAGGCATGTTTGACAGGACCATGGTGGTGGTGAAATCAGCCTTTGGTGCAGCTTCTTCATTGCTGTGCTCTTAATAAAACAGACCAGGATGGTGACGGTCTTGATGGGCATGGACAAGATTTTTGTATCAAGCATGGTGCTAAAAAAGGAAGGGTTACTATTGTATCTCATTGCAAAAACATCATCCATTCTCAGGTGTTGCTTGTTTCTTGATGGGGTGTTTAGATGTTTCTAAGCTTGGATGCACAGTGATACACAGAAGCAAGGCATTCTGCACACTGAGGATTTAAGGAACTTGTCCAAAATTCATGCATAGAATTTAGTCCCTTTGCTGGGAATATAACCCATCCTACACTCACAGCTTTTGCAGTTGCTGTGCATGCAGTGAAGGGCAAACAATTGCCAGTCTATAAATTACAGCAAAGACAGACAACCCATTTTGTCCCCAGCTGCATTGCTTGAGATCAAAAAGGCCAAAACTCTGGCATTGTCCTCCACTGCAACCGGCAGGGCATGCCCCATGTGCCATCAAGGCACACAGCTGCTCTCCTGCCCGTGGGGATACTTGCAGGCACCCTGTGAGCACGTTTGGTGTCTTTGGTCCATCTGTGCTTGCCCAGTACTGGTGGACAGAGCATGCTGTGTTGTCAGTCTGGGGGTGTGCCGAGGTGGAACTGTTGGATTTCATAGAATCACAGAATGGTTTGGGTTGGAAGGAACCTTAAAGATCATCCAGTGCC
>BJBW01019734.1:0-22568 GCA_004320125.1 Scolopax mira | reverse complement strand
ATCCATGGTACTTTCCCCCCAGGCTCATTACCAATGGGCTTGGTATTCTCCCCTTCCCCCTTCGATTCTAGTTTAAAGCCCTGTCCATAAATTTTGCTAACTCTTGGCCTAATATCCTTTTCCCTTTCGGGATAGGGTTTTTCCATCATTCTCGAGCATACCCGGTGTCCTATAAATCAGGCTGTGGTCTGTGAATCCAAAGCCATGTTGGTAGCACCAGTTGCGGAGCCAGGCATTGATCTGCCTGATCTTTTTGTTTACCCAGTCATCGGTCCCCAAAAATGGAGGGACAGAGGAGATCACAATTTGTGATCCTGAATCCTTGACTAGCTGTCCCAAAGCCCTAAAATCTTTCTTCATCACTCTGAGACTTCTCCTTACTAGTTCGTCATTATCTACCTGTAAGATCAAGAGGGGGTAGTAATCCGAGGGCCTTATCACACCAGGAAGCTTCCTGGTTATATCTCTAATATGGGCCCCAGGTGGGCAGCAGACCTCCCCTTGGGGAGGGTTTGGCCTGCATATGGAACCCTCAGTTCCTCTCAAAAGGGAACCTCCTATAACAATTGCCCTCCTCCTCTTTTTCACAGAGGCAGTCTTAATATGTGGAAGTGGTTGCTTCAGGAGCTCCTTGGATAAGTCTTTATCTGTGCTTTTGATTCCCTTTGATTTTGATGTACCATCCTCCCCTCCAACAGCTGGTTCCTCCTCCAAGATTCCATACCGGTTCTGCAGGGGTAACTGGGGAGGTAGGAGGGGCAGAGAGGGGATCTGCCTGCTTCGCCTAGCAGGGACCTGTTTCCATTCCCCCTCCTCTCTGAGATCCCCTTCTACTGCTGGGTGAGAAAAGGGGAGGGTGTCATCCGATTTACACAGGGGCTCACCCTGGTCCCCTACTCTCAGGGAGCGGACCCACCAATCAATTTCTCTTTCACACTCCCTGATGCTTCTCAGCCTCTCCACTTCATCCTTCAGTTGGGCCACCAGGATGAGCAGATCATTCAGCTGTTCACATCTTATACAGGTGCTGTCTCCGCTACCCTCCATTGCCAGCGCCAGGCTCCGGCACTCCTTGCACCCAGAGGCCTGCAAGCCCATATGCTTGCGTGGGGCCTCTGTCTGGGTGCCCACAGCTTTCTTAAACATAGTTTTCGATCTCTATGGTAGAAACCATAGCTGAGACCTCATGAGCAACTGACCTTACCTTGAAAGCTAGCAGAGTCACAGGGCTCAGCTGGTGCAAAAACCAGCACAGGCTGCTCACTCTGCACTGCGTGGGCAGGGACTAGTCCCTGGCCTCCCTCAGGCCTTTTATTCCCTGGGGGCAGGATGAATTGGGGGTGGTGGCGTCTCCGCCCAGGCTCGCTCAGCAGCACCGCCCCCCAGCTGACAGCCCCCAGGACAAGCAGAGGCCTTGTCCCGGCTTCAAAAAAAGCCCTAAAAAGAGGGCTTTTGGGGATATTTATTCTAGGCATTTATTCTAACCTCCTTCATTTCTTGAAATATAGACAATTATTTTTGTTTTCCATAATCCACTCAGAATAATGTCAATATAGTAAAAATGAACTCCAGCTTGGAGGCAAATAGGAATTGCAACAGGGAAAAGAGTATCCATAGAGATACTAGCAGATCCAAAACTAACAGAGTCAAAGATTAAATTTAATGACTCTGCCTCATTTTCATACAAGTATCTTCATATTTATAGGCTTCTTGGTGCCCTGAAGTCCAGCCTCCCAGAAATTTTTGAAATGCTTGATATTTTCATATATGTGGAAAAAAAAAACCAAAAAGAAACCAAACTATTACCAACCAAAAGTCTCTATCCTCCACTGGATATGTCTAACATTGGATACTATTTTTGAATGGCAGTTCCTGAAAACTTCAGTAGCTTGTAAAGGAACTTGCAGTAAAGTTTGCCTTATTTATGGCTTTTGACTCTCATTTGTCTACAATAGTAGTCAGCAAAGCAAGAAAGTGTAAATTTAATTTTGTCCTTGCATTGTTTATCAGTAATTGAACCCAAATGAGATTTGGCAATTTTTCTTCAGATCTTTCTTAAAATTTGTGAAAAAAACCCCTGAGAATCGTGAGATGAATCAGTAAGATTGTAATAAAGAAAACCATTTGTTTTCTAATTCATTCTTGCATCTGGGACAAGTCACGCACAAGGCAAAACAAAGCAACAGGGTTTTTCAGTATCTAACAGGTAAGTGAGAGAATATTGGACTCCCACAGAGAACAAGATTGCCACAAAAGTGCTGGAATATAATAAAATAAAGCATAAACTTTTCTAAAAAATTTCACTGCATGTATGCATTCACTTTTTTTCCATATAGATGCCTGTGTGTACACACATAAGTTTTTACACATACACAGATGTACACACACTGATGTTCCTCATTTGTTAAAAAACCACAGTCATAACAGGCAGTGTGGCTGATTTTCCCACTCAAATATGTGGACATATTTTTCAAAAAAGGCAAAATCTAACTTCTTGCTAATCATCAGACTTAATTATGGAAACAAGGATGAAAAGAAGAATTTTCTTTTTTTTTAAAGTGGAACTTTTACTCTGTCAAAAAGTCCCAAGAGAGTTAGTCAACTTTCCTGCTCTTTGATTCACCTTCTCTCAAATTTTGATCAGATGCACTATATTTAACAGAAGAATATTTTTTTTCCTGGGGAAATCAATATTAACTATCTTCTCACTGATTGCTGGAAAAATAGTCACAAAGTCCCCTATGTTTTATTAATAATTTCAGTTCAAGACACAGTATGCATCTATAAGATAATGCATAATAATTCTTGATATTAAATTAACATAAATGATCATAAAAATATTGCAAAATAAATTTGCATTGGGAAAAGGAAATCTGGAAAATTTATTTGATTTTTGATTAAATATTTGATCTAAGTTCTACAGATGTGAAAGGATCAAAATGAGCAGCTCTCCCATACAATTTTTCTCCTGTCAGAGAAAAGTTGATAACAAATGAGTTATGCTCTTTATTATGTGGATTTTTTCTGTGTTCATATATGCATAAATTTGAACTTATATGAACAATCTGAAGAAGACATCTTACATTGGACCATCAGATTTTTTCACTGAGTATTTTGAATCATTTAAATATATGCTTAAGCCATAGAGTTCAGATTAAAAATACATTTGGAAAAAAAAAATTGATAGCACATGTGTTGAGATTCATTTTCACCAGTTTCACCAACTATATGAAGGAACCTGAGTGGAATTTACCTAAGTTTATACATTTGTCTAAGAGGAGGGGAATATAAAAATATCTTTTACTAATATCTACTTTAGAATCAGAATCACAGACTGGTTTTGGTTGGAAAGGATCTCTAAAAGTCATCTAGTCCGACACCCCTGCAATGGGGTCATGGTCTCTAGGTCAGGTTTCTCAAAACTCCATCCAGCCCATGTCTCATCACCTGCAGAATAAAAAAAATTCTTCCTTATATCAAATCTAAATTTACTCTTTCAGCTTAAAACTTTCCCCTTGGCCTGTCACTACATGCCTTGGTAAAGAGTCTCTGTCCACCCTTCTTATGAGCCCTCTCTAAGTATAGAAAAGCTACAACAACATCTCCCAGGAGCCATTCTTTTCTCCAGGCTGAACAGTCCCAACTCTCTCAGTCTGTCTTCGTAGGAGAGGTGCTTCAGCCCTCTGAGCATTTTCATGACCCTCCTCTGGACCCTCAACAGGTCCATGTCTTTCTTGTATTGGGGGCTCCAGACTTGGACACAGTACTTCAAGCGAGGTCTCATGAGAGTGGAGTAGAGAACAGTACATAGTACATAGAGGAATTCATAGCTATTATGCACCTCTGTATCTTCCACCTTATAATAACCTGCTAATAGTCACACTACTTTTGTTGTCTGCTAAATCCATGTTGATATCTTGATTGGAAAGCAGTCATAAACACAAGTTAAGCTGCCTTGCTGACCAAAGTCAGGGGAACTACATAGTGGGAAAATTTTTATAGATCAGATTTTCATTTCTCTCTTTACTTTTGACATTTAATATTACTTTTGAAATAGCTGCTATATGAAATATTCTTTATTTTATAACTTAGTTGTGTAATTTATGAGACAGTAATGATACAAAATGTAAATTTACTCATTTTATGCATGACATACATACACAATATTTTCCTGAGGTTATAATAGGGAAAGCACACATTTAAATGGTATATGGCAGGATAAAAACTACTAGTCTTTCAGAGCACTAGTTGCATGATAAATTGAAGATCTGTGATATTTTAGTGGCAAATAACATGAAAATAACATATAAACAGCTTTTGCTGTTGTTGTTGCTCATAAACAAGTCATATATTAAACAAAATAAAATAAAAAAAAAGATTATAGCATTATATTTTCTTGAGACCAGATAAATCTGCTTGATAAAAGTCCATTTTGTATTTTCACATTGAACGATTTTACATAATCCATTAAAGAAATGTTACCATACAGTCAGATCACTTACCTTGCTATGAAGTTGTTTCTCTCATAATCTCACCAATAGTCAGATTTTTTGGTGATCAAACTTCACAAATGAAAGATTCCTGGCACTTTTAAGCAATTGTTATGCATTTTCTGAGGCTGTCATTGAGAACTAAAAAATTGTGCATTCGATTGATTATGTTTTTACCTTTCAATACTCTGATTTCAATTACTTTCTTATTGATCACTCTGTTTCTCAATGAGATGTCATTAAAAAATACCATACTTTGGAGAAAATGATTAAAAGTACTGCTTAATATTAAGTGTAATGTTCAAAATGTAAATTTATTGTTAAGTATATGAAATAAAAAAAAAATCTCAGTATGTTTCAGTTGTTTTTCTTTACTCTGGAGATGAAAATATGCTTTTTAAAGTTCTCATCATACACATAGAAATTCCCATTTAAACACACTGTAGGTTTACTATAGTAATGTCAGTTCTTATATGCCTACACAAAAGAACTTCGAAATCCAAATAATGAATATGAGGATTTTCATACCTCAGGCCAATAAAAGTATCAAGATACTTGTAGAACAAAATTGTTGAAAATGTTAATAACAATGTTATAAATGAATTTACTTGTACTGTTGAATTTTCATTGAGATACTATATAACAATAGGAAAAAAAAAACATGTTTAAGAAACACGTCAGAGGCTGAAAAATAAAATAGATACATAATCCTACTGTCAGAGGCATGAGTTATTTAGACATGATAAAGAGTTGCTAGAAGGACAGCATAGTCAGATAAATGAATGAAGACAGATTGATTGCTTCACAAAGATCATGACATAAATGGATTCATCAACAAATCTCAGAATCATAGCTGTCCCATTCTTAGGCCTGGTAGGAAATGTAGCCAAGCTGTGGAAGTAATAGCAGAAAAAGAATGGAAAATAATAAATCATAAAGATCAAGACAAAAATTCAGTGTGTATTGTGTCCCAGTACACAAGGTTTATAGACAATTACAAATTTCTATAGTAGATATGAGGCACAGGTGAACTAAAATCTCTAGGTATTAACTATGGTTTATTGTTTTCCCTTAGTTAGACCCGGAGGCATCTGGTCTGCTAAGGCACACATTAAAAAAACATAAATGTTTGTCTTCTTTCTTGGTTGTTGGGAAGCTCTAGAAAGGGAAAAGATTTTGCCCACCACCATATAGACAGTTACTTCAAACAGTAGGAAAAGAAAATTAACATCTCCTTGAACTTTTCCTTTCTGTTTATTAAGCTATAACACTTATGAAACACTTAGGAATGAACTTTCAAGAGGGAGAGAGGAACTGTTTTCTGTCTGGAAATGTCAATGCCTGCATATGTCTAGATAGTGAATGCAGAACTACAAGAAAGGGAAATATGAATTAAGATTGTATATTAAGATACGTCTTGGCATCATGTGTTTTGCTCGAATTTTTAAAGCTTTGGCCAAAGTGTGATGAACTTAACTGTACAAGTTTGAGTTACCTCAATATTTAGCCATATTGCACTTGATGGAAATTTTCCCTCCAGTTTATGCAACCTTTCACAATAATTTCATGCTCTGGGGAGAAGGGAAGGAAACCCTTGAAGAGAAAAGAACCCCTGTTCTATTTTTGCATGGCTTTAAAACCAGGATATAGATTAACACACCCGACTTACAGTTTGAAATAAAATCATATTACAAAAATTTTACACATGTTGTACTTACCAATTATTGTATTTTTAAGTATTATGTAACTTTGTGATCCTGTACAATGGGAAAAGGGAATTACTGAGCTGCATTATGTGAAAAGAAGAAAGGACGGCAAAAAGGCAGAAGTAAGGAAGAAAAGGGAGAAGGAGAGAGGGGAGGATGGAAAGGAGGATGGAAGGGAGAAAGGATATGGGCCAGTTGTTGCATATTTTGAAGTGCATAATTCAGATTTTAAAAACATGAAGACTTTCCAACTGAATGTCTTCCTCTAAGCAATCTGGCCTTCTTGGCTAAAAATAAAGATTCTGCTGCCATAATAACATATTGGTCTTGATTAAAAATGCTCATTAAATAGAATTAAAATTCTTACTAGTAGCTAAAATTATTCTCTAAAAATAAATTATGAGCTAGAAGTAATAGAAAAAATATGCAGCCCAGTAATGGTTTAGCATAAAGGTTTATTCAGATAAACTGTTTACTTATTTTAGTGTGTAAAGACTTCTAATATGGTAAAACCAGTGTCAGACCTAAAATGAATTCCAGACATGCAAAAGAATATTTTCTAACCTGCCTGCGTAAAAGCTATGTCATAGCTGAACATTTTGAATCACTTTATTCCATCTTTTCCACTTTCTTTGCATAATGTTTATTTATCATTGGATTATTCATGATTGGGGAAATTAAGTTTGAAGACTGAAAGAGCAGGACAGAAGAATTGCAACTGTTTCCTTTTGGAAACACCTGAACCCTTCTAGCAGAGATTTCATTTATTACACAGATATCATTCATTTATATAGATTCATCATTTTAGAGAAAAATCTAAAAGAAGGTCAGCCCCACAGAATGATCTGCTGAGGTTATGTAGAGCTACTTTATTTTCCTATGGTTCTGGAAATCTGCAAAATGTGACATTAAATCCCTTTTCCCTAGTTTGAGACAAGCTGTTTCAGCTCATTCTCTGTGACTAAACAGGAGTATGTTGCTTAAAACTGCTCCTATCTTTTCATATTCCTTCAATAATCATTTAAATAATTACTTTCCTTTAGTAATCAGTGAAAATTTTCTCCCACTGTTACACTGTTTTTTCAAAATTACATGCCATCACTTATCTTTGTCCCAAGCAGGGTAAATAGAAAATTAATTATCTACAAACATGTTATAAATGTGTTCTGTAAAGAGCATATGTAGGCCAACTGTCACTTAGCTCAGTCTCCTATGATTTTAAGCATCACCGATGGACTGATTTCTTTTGGACAAACGTAGCTCTGGACTGGGAATAATACAGCAGCCATAGGGTTAGTTGAAGAAAATTTGTGAGAACATCTATGAAGCCATACAGAAATGTTGTCTCTCTCCTACAGTATACCAGTCCATAACCATATTTTCCCTCTGAAATATAACACTTTTACATCCATAATGTAAGACTGGTTAGATTAATAAAGCAATGATTTCATCTAGATAACCTTCCAACATTTATGATTTCGGATTTCACAGGCAGCTGATTAAAGGATTATTACCAAAAATGTTAAAGTTTATTAGCAGCACCTTGGTACTAATATAAAGTTTACAGACTGAAGATCCAAAAAAAAATCAATAAACTTTAATATGTGGTAAGCATCACCTCTGTAAAATGTATCTTTTTCTCATATGGTAAACAAAATAAAGAAATTAAATGTAAAAAGAAAAATGTGTGCCAGACGAGGATAATATCAAATATGACTCTGCTGAGGAGTATGAGAAAAAATGCAACACAGATGGCACTGATGTAGCAAATACGGGACCTCATCAGTGCCTATAAAGTTAACAGAAAAAAAAATCAATTATCTGCACAAATTCCAATCTATTTTCACAGGCAGGTATAGACCCACCTAGGCTCCTCTCGTATAACAATCAGGTGTCTGGCATGGCATGGCGTTCTTCTCATGGTGCTTGACTACTGTGCCTGGCCCAGCACTCTTCTGTGACTGTGTATGTTTTTTATCCCCTTAGGAAGGAGACCAGAGAGACTCTTGTTCATGAGGTTCAGTCTTACATTTTTCTGTTTAGATCTTACAGCACTGCTATCCCTTATGTTCCTAATGACCACACAGGTACCTCCAAAAACAATTTCCTAGTTTAGTTATTGCAATTTAGAATATGGAATTGGTGAGTCAAAGTGGTGGAGGGGTAAAGGTACAATACTGGAGCAACTAAAAGGTGCTGTTAACACCTACAACTTTGTGGGCACTATTACAACAGGTATAACTGCTAAAATTGTGATTAAAAGTAACTATTTGTTAGAAAAAGGCCTGCTATTATTTGAAATCTATTACTAGTGATAGAACATGTAAAATATCTATTTGTTACCCAAACAAAATGTCTGCAGAAAAAACCAATACTGCACCATACCAGTCTCCAGTTGCTACATGAAAGATTGGGATGGATTCAACCAAAACCAGATACTGAATCAGATATTATTATTCATTTTTCTCCTTCTAAA
The DNA here is from genome assembly GCA_004320125.1 of Scolopax mira. Classification (NCBI taxonomy): domain Eukaryota; kingdom Metazoa; phylum Chordata; class Aves; order Charadriiformes; family Scolopacidae; genus Scolopax; species Scolopax mira. The sequence continues at coordinate 13,896 of BJBW01019734.1, read as the reverse complement.
AGCTGTTATTTTAATTGTCTTATTCTTATGGGTCCACTTTTGGGCCTTAGTTCCTGTATATAAACCTGTGAAATGTATAGACTGTCATCACTTTGACTAGTACTAAACAGAAAAAATAAATACGTATCTCCTGAATAGTGCATATTCAGGGACCCCAATGTATCTGGGGTTTACTGAGGCAGATACCCTACACTAATGGGTTAGTATATGCCTCTTAGAGCCTGAAAACACAAAATCCTTTCGCTTGGAAATTGATCTTTATTTGGGCTAGCCTGTGTTGTTAAAGAGTTATGTCTGTAAATCCAAAGTATTCACTCTATGCTTTCTTTAGGATATCAGAAGGAAAAGAACCTAGAAAGGGTATTGATCCAGCCTGAAAAGTCCATTTTGGATTGAATTCCCTTTTAAAAGTATTTCTTAATAAGCCTAGAGTGCTTAGATAATTTGATTCTTATGCTATTAAGACAGAAAAAAAATTCCCAGCATAATTCTAGGTAATAGTGTGCAGTGGTTAGACATATGCATGTACCTAAGCATCTCGGCATTAGCTATGAAGTTAGAGGTGTAATCTCAGCCAGGATATCACCCTATGTATAAAATAAATTAAAACTCTGTGCCTTAAAGTTATGCCTGGGGCATGATGATTGCAACTGATCGGTTGGCATCTAAACCTGTTGAATGTTGAAATTTGATAAAAGACTACTTCAGCCAACTACAAATCCAGTTAATTTATGAAAAAAATTGGGTATTTTTATCTAAAAATAGATCTGTTGGGTTTTTTTAAGTTGTTTTCTAAAATACTTATTTTTTCTTGTGGAAAGCTGATCTGTACTGAGGCATTATATCTGTTTTGTAAGGAGTAAGATAAATGCGAAGTCTCCTAGGGAGAGATGTTAAAGCTGCTTTTCTTTTCTTCTGGTCAGAACACGGATCTGAGTTTTCTTATTTCATTCTATCTGTATCTGTCTTGGCCACTGTATGAGTAACACATAAAAGTGGAAATATAGGAATGCTCAGTCAACAGTTTTGATCATTATTTGAGGATGAATTTGGAAGAGAAAATCCTTTAGCTTTAACCCTTTTCCCAATTTCTTTTCTTTTGTATAATATTATTTTGCTTTCAATCAATTATCTTCTACCTTCAGAGTTCATAATTTGTAATTTTACTCCTGTGCTCAGACACATGCTTCCTGTTTTCCTAGCCATTTCCAGCACCTGCACTTGGAGAAAACTACAAAATTACAAAAGGTTTTTGTTGGATTGTTTTAAGGAACAGTTCAAATCCCCAAACTGGCTCACTACAAGATCAGGTAATTCATAGACTTAACATGAGAAATATGTGGCTGGGGTGTGAGACTTTATCAACATTGACTTTGATTTGTACTGTCATAGAATTGCAGCCTCAGTCATATCTCTACACAATATGAAACAAGTAAAATATCTAGTATACCTGTTTGGCAACATATAGTTGGATTTGATTCTTCAGGGAGCAAACACGTTGTCATGTCATTGTAATTTTCTTTTAAACTTGAAAATGGTGGTATTCTCCTTGATCCTACAGGTGATGGGGAAAGGCTCTGGTAGGAGTGTTTGGATCCTGCAAGTTAACAATTGACTGTAAGGTTGGTGCCTCAGTCGTATTTTATCTTTTGTGTCCATGGTTTCCTCTCTGGTAAATGACCCAGTAAAAAAAAGATGTTGATAAATTGCAGGAAGTCCTAGGCCACCATGATGGTCATGGCTGGAGCAGTTGCTCCATTAGGAGAGGCCAAGGGAGCAAGGCTTTCTTGAGACAGTTTCAGGGGCATTTCACAGCCACCTTCCCATGCCTATGAGGAGGTTACTGAGAAGGGGGAGCCAATATTTTTACTACATTGCACAACAGTATAGTGAAGAATAGTGGTCATCTGTTGAAACAAGAGAGCTGCTGACTGGATTCAAGTGGTAGTGGGTGGAATTACTGTGAAAATAATGAAACTAATATTGTTAGCTTAGTTTCTTCTGTTTTGTGGTTTGCCAGTCTTGCATACAAAGAATAACATATTTTCATGTTCCTGAAAATAAAATAAAATAAAATAATTAATTGTGTGCAATATACAAATTACTTCTTACATTACTAGATCTCGAACAGCAGCATACACTTTTGAGGAAAGTGAGAAACATTAACCTAAAAATTTCTTTCTTCCCTTTTTCATACACACTCATATAAATATTTACAGTAAGGAAATCATACACTAAAATCAAAGGGTTTTTTTAACCATATTTTATCCTAACATTAATTTAAATATAGTCCCCTTAAATGTAACAGAAAAAAATAATTGGAAAAAAAAATTATTTTAAATAATGTTTTGTCTCAAAATGTTATATAATGCATGAATATCAGCCTGCTATAAAACCTAAGAAAAGCTGTTGAGCAGAAATTAGCCTTTAAATAAAATTTAAAAGTCTAAAGAGAACACTCATCTTGAACAGAAAAGGTAGCATTTGTTCCATAATTGGAACTCATAATGTTTTTCCTGCTAGGTCTTATTAACCAATATATGCAATACACAACAATGCACAGTATGTTTTAAGCACGTTAGCCTTTGTAAAATCTTGCAATTATAATCTTCAAAACACATGAAGGTATTTTATAAAGTTAATTAAGGGTCATGGAGCATTGTTGCCTACATAGTGTAACTAATCCAGTGGACTGTAACATTTTGCTAGGGCTTTAGTTTGCACTCCATTAACTATACCTAAGTGCTTGCCTATCTCCTTTGTTTAGCAGGTCACTTGACACCCAGTAATTTTATGTTATTAAATGAAATACATAATACTATGTGCATTTACAATACAGCAGGTTTGTTTGTGGTTCTTTCTCTGAATATCTCTCTTTTTTCTTCTCATAGTGCATTAATGTAGACCACAAGGTACTCGTAAATAATGTAAATTTCTCAGATTGCTGTGGTGGGCTAAATTCCCCCTGAAATATGGTTTCTGTTATCAATATATTATTAATTTACGTTAGTATATCCACAGGTTTATGTAGCCCTTTAGGATATAAAAGGCTTTAAATCATTAAAAAAGTTGTGTATTCTTGCCTTTTTTTTTTTTTACATTTTTTTTACATTTATTCTGTGGCATCATTTCCACGTACGTAAAATCAATATGAAGTGGTAGCACATCAGAGTGGTATTTGGCAACAGTTAACATAGTCCTGGTTTTTCAGTTTCCTACTTCTTCCTCTGAAGTTCACAAAATTCATCTGATTGTCAGATTATGAGTCTCTATTAAGATGAAGTGGTTTTAAGGTTCTCAGTAGTAGCAAGAAGTGACAGAACTTTTCATAAATATTAAATAACAATTCGAAATAACAATAAGACAAGTTTTAAATCAGCCCCTACTTATTTCTAAAACATTTATTAAGGAAGTAAGCATCAGACGCAAGTCCATGATGCCCTTATATAAATCCTTCTTGCAGAACCTCAAAGCATAATTTATTTGTAAGGATTATCCCAAAATTTCTTCACTTATATGGAAACATAAATGGGCATAACAGAGTTACAAAGGGGTTTCATACCCCTTATGTATGAAAGCACAAAACTGATGTTCACTAAAAGGTCACTTAGTTGAGATTATCATCCTGCAAAGGCCAATCAAAAGATATTGCCCAATTGATGCTCCATTTTTGTTGACAGAAATCTCTATCTTTAGGAACCTAACATTAAACTTTTCTGCTAGTAAAGGTATTGGCTGGAAAATGAGCAGTTGTAGATTTTCTTCATGTTTTCCTGAACAAAAAAGAAACTGAACTGCTATTTCATTGTTATAAACATGCCTATCTCCTCTCTCTCCCCTTGCTCTCTCTTCTTTTTCTCCAAAAAGCAATGTAAAGGAAAAGAAAAAAATATTGATATTCTTCCCCACCCCAATATTGTTTAATTTAAATTGCACAATCAACATTATCGCTATACATGTCTGTTTTATACTTTATGTAATTTATAAATGTAACCCTTTCTTTTCTGAGACACTAAAAATAGACTGACAGAAGGGTTAATATTTGGTCATCAACACCAAAACCACAAAATAAGAATGTTGAAACAATTAGCAGGTTTGGAACATACTTAAATCCTACTTAAAATAAGTATCTGTAGACACTTCATTATAATTTGTAGAACATAACTCCCAAAATAAAAAGAGACAAGGAACAGTTACACTGGTATCTAGCTAGATTAAGGAACCACCAGCAAATATATATTTGTAAGTCCCTAATATATACAGTCTAAAGTAAGAGTTCAAGCGTCTACTCTGAACAAGTGGAAAGTATCTCTATTTTGTCAAACAAAACTGATTGAGAAGAAAAGAAAGTATTAGAGATTAATTAAAAATAACATAAAATAAAAATGGTCTCTACTGTAGATCACTTAATGACAGAAATCTGTTGCAAATCGTATGCTCCACAGGTAAAAACACTCTGAAGATCTTATTAAAAAACTGGTACTCTATAATAATACAATTAGAGAAAACAAATCAAGATGCACATTTCGTAATCTACTCTGCTTTACTCATGCTCAATGACTGTGACTGATTAATATCAAAACATATTTTAAACATTTTAAAGGCAAGGTATTTTTGACAGAATTAGGTAGAAAAGAATATCTACCAGAATTGAGTAGATATGACCAGCGTATTTAAAGAATGCACTGCAAAAACCTAGGTAAAAAGTATAAACCTCTTACCTTTAATGTACTTAAATTGTGGTTTACATTCCTTAGAATTAATTTTAGGTATTTATCTGTTATTCTTAAATCAGAGTTCTCTCTGACATGCAGTACTTCAGTTTACAAGTTACCTATCACTTTCCAGTGGCTGTACAGGAAATTTAGAGACTGATCTCCTGATTTGCAGGCCTTTGTTCAGGAATATTCCAGGCTATATGGACTCTCATGTTTCCATATAGCACCTCAGAATGTCTAATGCAAATATTTCCAGGTCAACATTTATACAGGCAGGGTGCTGGGAGCATGTTGTAATGAACATGTTAGGAGATTTAAATGTGACTTCTTTGCTTTAGTGTTAATAGAAGATATGACCGCAGAAAATATTTTTTCCTGTTAGGCATTATACGTGGGCACAGTAAAAAACTTACTGTAATTTGTTCCTTTCTATGATCAAATATCAGTGTTAGAGCAACCTGCTGAAATATGGGAATGTATTTTTCTTTGTCAAGTTTGAAGCACAGAAGCTGACATAAAGCTGGGTTTCAGGACACATAGAATGTCAGAAGCATAGGGCTGGAGATGTACATTGTGCAGTGTCACCAGTACCCACCCATTAGATCAAAAAAATGTGATTATATGGTCTCCTAAATTAATAGTTAATCTATTTTAGTTGTAAAAAATAAATATTGACATTAGTAAAGTCAGCACAAAATATCAAATCAATAACAAACATGTATTATTTCCTAGCATGAGATATTTTACATGCTTAGTTTAACATTTTTCATTGCCCCATTCAAAAAAAAAGACATTTATACTCTTCAACACTTGAGAAATGTCATTCTGTAATGCACAGTTATTCCACAGACTTTAAGATTAGTAAGTAATGTGACTCCTGAGACACTTTTCTGCTATGTCATTGTGTCACTTGTAATAATCCTTCAAAAAATTTTCAGTATTTTTTTGTTGCTGTTGGAAAGAAGAGGTGATATTTAGTAATTCTTTTATCTACAACCTTTAGAATGGTCTTGTTGTTTTGAATTCTAAACCTGACAACCTGACTTATGGTCTGGTTTCATTCCAGTTTATGGTCAGCTTTAGGCATTTAGCTGAAGTTACCAACTGATGATCTAGCTGCTAAAAACATTCTGTGAACCCACAAGAGAGACTTAGATCTTAACTGTTCTCAATTGCTATTAGAGAATTTTCTAGGTTTATAAGACTTCCTAACTCAGTGTGCCAGTTCAGAGCCACAAGTGAGATAGTATGAATTGAGATCATTGCTGTCTCTGTACTTACGTGTTGTCTCTATAATAAAATATGACAAATTTGGGGGTGAGGAAACAGAAAAAGTCTATCATTGCTTATTCTATCCATGAACACAAAAAACAACCTGAGAAAAAATAATTTCTGTACAGAAGAGTAAAAGAACAGAATATCCACTAGAGATGGTTATTGTCAGCATCGTTATATCATCGTTATACCATGCAATCTAAAACATCCAGTGTTTGAAATAACACAAACACAAAAGAGAAAACCTTACCCCATGTATCCAAAATAAATACCCATAATTTTTTCTCCTCACAGTATTACGTTTTATTCTGAAAGTACCAATAGCTCTCAGACTTGATGATGTCAAATTTTTCTGAGAAAGAACAGAATTTTTCCTGATAATTTATGAACACTGTCATGTTTTAATAATATGAGGCAGATGGCACAGAGATATTTGTGTTGAGATGTCTTCTTGTGATTTCTTTATTTTTGTTTTTAATCCAGACGTGTATGATACTCTTCATGATCATCGTTACATATCTGATTCATTTGGAATACCAAGGCATGTTTACATTCAGTTTCAAAGCAGTACTTACACTCTCTATACTTACACAGCTCTATACTATTGTTTCACAAGTGTATGAGGAAACAAACTACATAGGTCAAAGTCTCTTGGAGAAAAAATCATAAGATATGACATAAGACATGAGATAAGGGAAAATTATTTTCCTACAGAATATGTCTTTGTTAAAAGGAATCCACTTGAAGGCTTTTCACATATTTGAGACAGTTATTTGTTCTCAGTATATCTGTTCATAAGGTATGATTGCTTATTTGCTGGGTAATTCTGCTCTAAAACTTTGTTCTGTAAGGAAAGACCTATTAAAATGTCTAAGGTAGTTTCAAGTACTTTGGAGCTCTTGTAAATCAAATTGAGAAAATAAAAACAATAAAGGAGAAAATTAATAAAAAGTCTTTAATGTTTGGCTTAAAGCCAAAATTGCCATTAAAGTTGTAAATATCACCACTGCATAGGTAACAACATAAAAAGCTGTGTAAATCAATAAAAATGTCTACATAACCCTATTTAAGAAATTTTATTTTCAGCAACTTGCAGTTGTACTATGTTTTCCATTTTGAAAACCATTGGTACAAGAGAATTAAAGTTTTAAAGAGACTGGTATACATAAAGTTAATTGCTTTCAGGGGCTATTACAATTATTTTTGTTAAGTGGGCTTCATACACATTAGAAAAATGGCTTCCATCCATTCTATCACTTACTCAGGGGAAATTATCCATCATTCTTCATTGAATAAAAGCTTCTCCTTCTAACAAACAACATAATTTTAATGATATTAGTATAGTTTTTCAGAGATAAAATACATGGCATGTAATCAGACTTCATTTTCCTCAGTTGAATAACATTTGTGTTGTCAAGGAAATATTACATCGTTCCCAGTATGTGACAATTTGAGACCACATAACAAGCATTTGTCAAATATATACATTTAACTTAATATTAAAGAGTCGTATCATACATGCATGCCACATTGAAGCAATTTCAATTATAGCTACTGTATCAACTAGGCAAAGTTTATGTGAAAGGGAATATAGTAGGAGTTCTTACTTTTTTCATACATTTAATGCCTTGAGAATTAAAAATAAAGAAATTATTCAAAATTAAGCTACGGATGCTTTTTAAATGGACTTCTGGTGTTTCTGTCTTTTTACACTTAGTTATATAAGGCCCGAAAATGTGAGGGGTGTGGAGTGGCGGAAAGGGGAAAGAACAAGATGTAGCTAATAGAGCTGACTGTTGTCTGACAAAATTACTATAGCGCACAGAACTCCCCATCAATAAGTCCAAGACAGGTGCATTACGGAGGAGGCAGTTTTTATTATTTATTTCTGATAATATATTATTCTTTTATAAACTAGGATTAGTTAATTTGTGCAGATGCTATTGCTTCTGTTCTTGTTACTCAGAGGATGAAGTAAGTAATAGGCTGAGGTTTACCTAGTAATTGTCTTGGGTTTTGTTTCTTTCTGTGATTTCTTACTCTCCTTTTTCTTTTGAAGAAAGAGTATGGAAAATACTTAGTATGTGGGAACCAATTATAAATAAATACTGGTTTTTAAAGAGAAGTCCCCATAGTGGATGTTATTAAGAAGTTCAGAATATAATAAAATAATACACATACTATCAAACATACGTTTTAAAAAGCATATATGGGTTGAAAAAGAAGAGCTCACACGGTTTAATAAAAGTGACTGCGGTCAAATAACACTTTTGCTGTTGCAGTGTTCAGGAATATAGGGTAGCTGATATATAATCAATGGGGATTGAAACAAAGGAGGATTTTGCTTTTTGATTTCTTTGGATTTGATTGGTGGTAATTTAATATGGGAATTATGTAGGGAAAATGTGATTACTCCTTATCATTACTTGTAAATATGACATTGAAACAGAAAGAAAAATAAGTAAAACCAAGAAGCATATGGTTTAAAAAAAAGTGACACACTAAGCAACACGTGGTAGGACTGTCTCAATGCCTGTAGTACCTTGCATTTTGATGCAGGCATTGTTCCAAAATTATTTTTATATATACATTCATATATGTCAGTGACAAATTAAAGTGTAGATAAGAATTTAAAGGCCAATGAGGTGCTTTAACTCTTGACTCATTGAAAGTGTGAGCAGCCCTTGCTAAATTATCTTGGCAAGAAAGAGATCACTTCATTTTTTGGCTGGATTTTTTAGGACAAAATATGTTAAGATTATGAGAGGCAAGTCCAAATCCCTCTTCTCTTACTATGATTTTGTGAATGCTGAAACTGAGACAACCTGTTGAGAGTGTTACAGCAAAGAAAAGCCAACTTCCAAGCACAGTTGCTGTAACAGACAGAACACGGGTGGTAAGAGGAGCGCACAGTGACATGCCAGAGAAAAATGATCCTTGTAAGAGGAAAGCTCTTATTGTGCATGTGATGCCTGTGGAATCACCTGCACAGGATCTTAGCTTGTTTTAGGCGCCATTTCAGGTGCAGTCCCCAAATGCACCACTCCAAACTACTTCAGTGTTGTTCTGTGGAGGCAGATGTACTCAGGTGGAAGAATGAAGAAACTAATTCTATTTTTATTTGATACTATACCAAGAAGACACATAGAGCTGAAAAAAGGAAAAGCACAAGAAGGAAAAGAAGAAAAGCAGATAACAAGTACCACAAGTATTCCTTCCCTTCCCCTGAAATTTAGGCCTTCCATTGTGTATGTACTTTCCTCTCCAATCCCATTAGATTCATATTAATTTACTTGGTTATGATACACTGTTCCAACTGAGCCTATGAGGCTTCTTAGTTTAATAAAGCTCTCTGTTGCTGTTACTTCTACTGGCTTAATTCCAATAGAAGAAGCTGCTTTTTCAGAAAGATTTCATTGAACTTCAATAACAGATGAAACAGTTTATATAGACCACTAAATTGACAGTACATTATTCCCAAACAGCAAGTACAGGAAGGCGTATTTAAATCAACAGACAGACAAATCAGTGTTTTTTGTCTTCACTTACCTAATCCATAGATTTCAGAAAAACCGCCACAACAGTACTTCAGGCAGGCAGTTCAGAAAATTATTTCAACAAGAAATTTAAGACATGATGTTTTGCATACCAGTATGTTGTCAGATGGTTATTTATTCGACACATTACTTTTGCCTTGAGGATCTCTTGGACAACTGTATTCTTTCAGTGGATGATTTGCATTATTTTTTCAAATAACTAAAAATAATTTTAACATGAATAATGTATTCAGATAATGTATGTGTGCATATGTGCATTAGAATCCCTGGGAAATATAACTACAAGCACACACGCACACAAAGGCATCCTGAGATAAGCTATTTTCATCCAGTCAGATAAGTTTCTATCTACAATGTTCTGTCCCTGTTAATACTGAAATGCATATTCCATATGTTCCTGTCTTATCTATATCTGGCTTCATAAATCAGTGCTTATGAGTGTTAGCAATGTGTGGGCCACAATATCGAAAGGAAACGAGATCCTATCCTAGACAAACGCCAAAACACTAACATTATATGTCTTTCCAGTTTTCCCCATGTTCATCCTCCTGTGTCTTCTATTGACCAAATAAGAATCTAATACTGGTACACATCTATTGTGTACATTTTCTATACCATAAGCTATAGGCATAGAGTTTCCTTAGCATTCCCAGAATAGATTGAAAGCCTCGTTTGAAAATCAGTTCTGTTTTCATACATGTCTGTAATTTCAGTGATTCCTAAGAGGAGAAATTCCATAAAAAACATTAGAAATCCAAGAGTTGAAAGACTATTATTGCCTCCAAAACAAATTGTTCTGGAAATATGATGAATGCTTTCCATTGTGTTAGGTATCAAGTGTTTCAGGAAGCTCCTGACACTGATCCTCATCCTTTTGCAGAAGCCATGATTGATTCATCCATAGTTGAGAATAACCAAATTTCACTACTGTATATCCGTTCTCTTCCGGGAGTGCCACTGTACATGGGAGAGCAGGCTAGCACGGGTGCCTTGCAGAAAGTATATTGACTACCTCTGCTACATGCACTTTCAGATTTGGTGTGTCTTGATGGTTCACTGCTGCTTATGCCCTTTGGATTTAGAAATTCCCCCAAAAGCCTTGCAGTGTCTTTATGTATCTGTTCCATGGCATAATCATTTGGATTGCAATTCTGAAGACATTCTGGCCCAAGTTCATGTTTGTTTGTTACTAATTCATTGAATCACTGAAATACATTACCATGGAATCATTCTGTCATTCAAGCACTGAGGATGACAGTGACTTCTGCCCTTTAAGAAAGACAAATTGTCAACACAGAAGTTTTAGAAGGCATCCACGCTGCCAATAATAAAGAACCTTCTACATACAACAATACCTGCATTAACACATTGAGGTTCATTTGGGTATGTTTCAGTAAAATAACTGGTAAAGGTGAATCACAGAGCAAGGGTCTGTGCTATGTTCTGCATCACAAGATGTGACGTGTCGTTATGGACTTCACTGTCACTTTGATATCTCAGCACAACATGGTGAAATGTAAGATATTTTGAGTGCTCAGTCTCTTGTCACCTATCTGCTCCAAAGAGCTTCCCTGTTTTCTCAGGGAGTCCTGGTCATCAAAGCACATAGGTAAGGCCACAGTATATCTATCAATATTTTATTTTTGATGGGAATGAAAATATGAAATAATACTTCCCTTTTAAGAATAATTGGATATCAATTATTGACATGTGGATAAGCAGTCATTGTGTGATTCCTATCTCCAAAAGGAAACAATTACCCATATAGTTAAATATTTGTAGAAAGAAAAGGATGAAAAGATTATATAATATAAAACCTAAAGAAGAAAGAGAATAAGGCAGATCAGACTTCCCATTATGCTTTGCAGGATCCTCCACTGCAGCGATAATCCCTATTGCTTCTGTTAACCCTCTTTTATTAAATCTGACTCTTCAGTAAAGCTAACATGAAGGAGCAGGAAGACCTTTAAGATAGTAGAGATTATCATTAATATAGTAGTAAGACATATTCAGGAGTGCTAATGGATCAGATAGACAGTAATACTATACTTTTATTTAAAGCTTGCTAAAACTAAAGCTACATTATGAATAGGAGCTTCTCTCCTTCCTTCAAATAACTTATCTCATTCAAGCATAAATAACAGCATGATATCTTCATTTTGACCATCGGCTTTTGTGGCTGTAGGGACTGAAGCTTTGATTAAGTTGGTATTATAAAGAAATTCTCTCCCACTTTCTTTCCAGTGCTCAACAAGCCTGGATCCCTTATTTTAGCTGTTCTCACTGTCTCATGTTTTCAGACACATTCATTTATCACAAAGAAAGTCACTTTCTTGTTTGTGTTTCCACTTTACTCTAAAGGGCACACAGAGAAACATTACAGGAATGCAGGTTTGCAGCAAATAAATTGTCTGCACTTAGTCTGCAATATGTCTCTACAGCCATTCAGTCCTGTATGATTTCTTGTTGCCGAGATAGAGTTAAAAGGCTTCTTATAAACAATCATTTCATACAGTGTTTTCTGATTATGTGACTCTTTGATCAGGTTTTCTGCTGAGAATTGTAATACATGCTATAGCAACTTTATGTTCTTTGTAATGAAATGCCTTAAAGTCTCATTTAATAATACAGCTGTCTGTACGTCTTAGAGATGTATGATGCACAGTAATTTAGCTAGAATAGATTGCCATGCAACTCCCACAAATCTGAAAGTTTCATACCAAAGTAATTAAAAAATCAACAGTTTCCAGCAGGATTAAAGGAAGCATCACAACTTGAGGTGTTGATGAGCTACAGCAGACAAAGTGATAGCCATCACTGCATTTGCTATGCTTGTTACTGTCAGAAAGCTGCAATAGGATGGAATATATTGTATATTGCTTTCTCTTATGAAAAAAAAAAAAAGAAGCTACATGCTATTTCCAATACAAAAGTTTTGTGCTGTGCTATAGCTGAATTGTTCTTTCAATTACTCTATGAAGTGATCAGCTTTGATAGTAGAAGTAATCTTGTAGTAGAAGACAAATAAACAGAATTCCTTACTCAATACCTTAACTTTCACTAATACCACTGTACCTTACAATCATGTTCAATAATGATAAATAAATTCAATAAAAGATTTGTAATTTCCATTGAATGAACAATTAGGTGCAATATGATACCTCCTAGTTGTTTTTACTTCTGTTTTCATTATGATTATTTTACCACATTACAATGTGGTTTTTTTCTGTTTATATGAAATTCAACTTTGAAAATACACAATTCCACTGAGTTATAAATATTTAGGTAACTACTTGTTGAAGATCCATCAGAAGACAGCAGATTATCCAATCTAACATAATTGAAACACACTTTTTAAATTCTTTTTGGAAGTTATTATTTTTCCTCCTAAAGTCTTTTTGGTTGTTATTGTTTATTTTGGGGGCTTTTTTTTTTAGACTACACATATTTTAAAAATAAAAACAAAACCCATGCATTTGGCATTTTTCTTTTTTTTTCCATAATGAGTCTACTGTAACCTAAAATTAAAAATAAACAGTTCAGAAAAATTTCAGATATCTTTAAACTCCAGTCTCAACCAATTGCAATGCTGATTTGCCTTTTTCTCCTTTAATTCTTCTGCTGAGTAGAGAGAATTCACTGTAATTGTTGATTCTTATGTGTATGATCTCATTCACAAGACACCAAAGTTACTGCTTTTCAGGTTGATTTTGGTTAGTTTGTATGATGTGCACAATTTAAAAAAGCCATGCTTTGAAATTGAAAGCATCTGATTAAGTAAACTTTTAAGCTAAGCCAGTGTTTTCATATTGTAATCCTGTGCAAATTTAATGTCTTTTTATATATTGAGTATATTTTTATACTAATTTTTCCGGTTTGTCTTGAGAAAATGTCATATCTAATAAGAAAATATCTTAAGATATTGGCAGGGGAAATCATCCCATCAGGCTGCAAATGGATTTTAAATTTTTTGTCTTCGTTTTCAACTTGAAATATCCAAGGTAAGATTCAGATCACCTAAGTTAGGAAAAACAATACCTAAGTATTGAGCTTCCACAACCATCAGTGCAAATATGCCATATTAAGTCAATGGGTTTCCTATGCAGTTAATGATAGACGTAGAAACTGCCGAATAACGGCTTATAAGTTCTTTACACTATCAAGAGAGCTGTCCAGAGTTCCCTGATGGGAAACCTAGATACAAGGTAAATTCTGAGCTTCTCTAGCATCAGGGTTGGCAGAATGTAGAGATAGCAGTGCTGCACAGACACATGCTATGAACACTGTATCAAAGGCAGGATCCTGCAGAGATGGACCAAGAGACCCTGAGACAATAGGAGATAGAA
>BJBW01019733.1:0-22072 GCA_004320125.1 Scolopax mira | reverse complement strand
CCAGGACTCCCGCCTCTTTTTCCTCAGAGCTTCTCTCCAAGCACAACCTGTACTTGTGCTTGGGGTCATTTCTCCCTAAGCTGCAGCATCCCACACTAGCCTTTGTTGAATTTCATTAGGTTCCTCTCTGCCCAACTCTCCAGCCTGTCCAGGTCTCTCTCTGTGGTGGCACAGCCTTCTGGTGTGTCAGCCAGCCCTCCCAGTTCTGCATCACCAGCAAATTTGCTGCGGGTACATTCCATCTCTTCATCCAGGTCATTGATGAATATATTGAAGAGGACTGGACCCAATATTGACCCCTGGGGAACACCACTTGTTATGGACCTCCAACTAGATTCTGTGCCATTGATCACGACCCTCTGAGCTCTGTCTTTCAACCAGTTTTAAACCCACCTCATAGTTCATGTTTTAGATGAACAATCTTTCCATTTCTAATGTCTGGCCAATTTATGCTCCTATTTACTGTTAATAAGAATGTTCATGCTGTTTTCATTAACTTGTTAGAACCCATATCCATAATGTTGTCTTGGATGTAGTTTGATAAAGTTGAGAAAACATCCTGATTAAGTAGTCAGTTCACTCTTTGACAGTTTTACGTGTTTTTTGGTTTTGGTTGGGGTTTTTTTTCTTGTTTTTTTGCGGGGGGGAGGTATTTTAGTTTTTTTTAGAGGAGGGAATTTATTCCAACAGAGTTTAGTGAACAATAAAGTGAAAACCAAATTAATTAAGCCATATGGAACTTTTTGAAAGGATAATTTTCAGATACATGATTTTAATTTCTGTCCCTCAGCTTGTATCTCCTGTAACTCTTGTTGCAAACTTCTTGTGAGAGTTTCTCACAGACTTTTTTTCTTTTATATAATATGCAATGTCTTAGGGGTTTGTTTGGGTTTTTGGGTTTTTATGAGGCTCATTGCATATTAATGAAGAATGAATCTGGGCCTCTCTTGGCATGCTTTTTTCAGAATTTAATAAGTATCATTACTAAAGGCACAGTGATTAATACATTCTTCCTGAGAAATAGAGTGTGGCCATTCAATTGAATTAGGAATTATCCAGTTAATTGTCATTAAACTTTCTTTCTTTTTCATCTGATGCCATTGTTTGTAATCCTGAATTTTACCTCAGATTCTTTTAAATTATGATTCAAGGTCAGTAAGATAATTTTGTATTTGGGAAGTTTTAAAATCATTTTCCTTCCCTTTTTTTCTTCCTTTTTTTTTTCCTTTTCCTTCCTCATCTCTAGCTATTATAGCAGTGAAAAATGCAAAATCACTTAATTAAGATATAAACTTTTGAAAGCACTTTGCAAAACATGTAAACATAAATTTGCATTATTCATTATTAATTATTATTAATTATTCATGCAATAATGAATAATGAATAAATACAGTTAATTTGGACACAATGTATTTTGATACATTAATTTATGTCGTGGATTTTCTCCATGTGAAAAACATTGATGGAAGTTGGCTATAACATGACAGTTATGAAACAGTGTGTTATGAACTATCATATCAGCAGGGCCATTAACATTTTGCTAGTTGTTAAATATCTTACATATAAATAAACAATTAGGATTGAAAGAATGGAAGATTTCTTGGGTTCATCCATGGAGTAAGGAATATTTTATAAAAACAAACAACAAAACTGGAAGAAAAGCATTGGAAGCAGAAAAAAGTCGTTATGGAAATACTTCAAATGTTATTAACTCATAACAGTTCAGAACTCTGGAATATGAAATAAGTTTAATAACACTGAAATTACACAGTTTCTGTTTTCTCAGTCTTCTTTAGCTATCGACTCATTATAACAAGAGGACATTTTTCCAAGGAATCAATCAATAATTTTTGGATACTTAGATTCCTGAATTGTCTCCTTGCTCCAGAATTGATGCCTTCTGTGATCCATATTTCAATATCTTTATATTTATTGTGAGATATGGTTATAAGGACTGCTTATATAATATTAGACCATGCTATACATATCATTTCAGAGAATGTTATCCTGAGTGCATGTGCATTTATTATCTAGAAAGTTCAAATTAGCCATCAGATCATTACCAAGCTAATGACTATGTCCTGTTTCCTGTTGGAAACAAGAAAATAATTTTAATGAAATTATCTGTGTATCTATGAAAGTACACTTGGTTTGCACAATCCTGTTGCTACTGTTGTGCTTGGTATTATTCCTTGTTTATAGTATACATCTCAGCTTGCATCCGCTTAGGCTGGAAATAACTATTATCTTTTGCTTTGATGTTTTCAAAGATAAAGAAGAATTTTGCACTCTTGTGAGCATCACTCAATTGCTGATAGAAAATTTCACAGCTAGTAGTAGTGTTAATTTAAGCAAATTATGAGTTCATTGACCTGCCTTGGCACTAATTTACTTCACATAGCTCAAATCATGAAAATCTAGCTCTTCTGTACATCTCATTTAGGAAAGTTGTTCTTGCATAAACCTTTATACAGTGATCAATCAGATATGGTGACCTACCAAAAGGCAGGAGACAAAAATTGTTTCTCCAGTCAATCTTTTTAACATAGTCCCATTATGCTATTTAAAGTTATTTTCTGAGAGAGAAAAAAAACAATGACCAAACGCAAAACTAATAAATCTCAATACTGAAAGCATGAAATAATAAATGAAAATTATTAATTTAGTTTAGAATGTGATTGTTACCCATGCAGCTGTCTTGATAGGACAAGCACTTCCTGCTGCCTGCATGCATGACTGTCAAAAGCAGTAAATTATACAGAGGCAAAGCTAAGAACAGCAAGGTCAGGCAGATGAAAGACATTGGTTTTATACTTCCTGTACCAAATGCTTGGGAGTGTATGGGTTATTGTTAGAAATTATCCAAAAAACTTAAAGCATAAACCACATAAACCCAAAACAGAAACACCACTGTTCTCCTTATGCCTATTTAATAGGATCCTACACACATATGAATCAGCTTGATATGAAGTGACCCTGGTTAGGAGGACTTTGTATTGCAGAAAATTCTAGCTCTTGTTCAGGCAGATTCATGTTTACTTATTCAAAAATACATTTTCTGTGCATTTTTCGTTTTTTGCTAAAATATGTTACATACAGCCATTCTAACCTGAATTTCTAAGGAATATAGTCCTCAAGAGATAGTGAAATGAATAATTTTGTTATCAATCATTTCATCAAAACAAAGCATTTAATATACGTCAGACTGAAATTTAGGCGCCATTTTTTTGTTTTTAAAGAACATGTTCAGAAGGGATTACTTGTTTGGACTTAAGACTTTAAAGTGTTCTTTTTATACATAAATGTGGATTTCTTCCATTCTTCAGGCTATGAAGAACAGCTTGAAATTTCAGACTATGAAATTTCTTAAGTGCTAGGGGATTTAACTAACATCCTTCCTTAGCCTAACACCTGAACAAAACAAGCTGTCATTTACACCAAAACTAAATCAGACTGAAAAGCATCTACTGTTTTACTAACAAAGCTAGTAGTTCATTTTATTTTAGTAATATTCATAGCAAAATAAATGGAACTCTTACATATGGGGTTGGTATTTTTAGTTCAAAACCTGAGTTAAACTCCTAATTTATGCCAGAAAAGCAAGAGAAATGATGCTGAAGAGACAGTGAAGAAAAATGTGGTCTTTGATAGGAGTCATTTGATGAAGTATTTCATCCATGCCAGTATCAAGTTGTAAGTAGTTTCACATTCATTTATTGATTACCAGTAAATTGTGCATTGCATTACCTAGTACAACGGATTGGTTACTTGAGGTGCCACTGAGATCTGAAGTGATATCAGCTTCATATATACATATATTTTTATATATATGTGTGTGTGTGTGTATATACATATATAAAATATGCACAAGAACAGTTTGAATTAAAATTGGGTCTAGTCTAACGTTTCATCTTTTATTTTTGCCTATGACTGCTTGATTTTCCTCTGGTTTTATTAATTTCGGATAGTAGAATCTGGATTTGTCTTCCTGAGGGGTTGCCTCAGTTGAATGCTTTGGGCTGAAATTCTCATAATACCTTCAAGATTAATTTAGAAAAGTTTTTTAAAAAAATAGATTAAAGAAATGGTCTGCAGATGTTTATTACCTGTATGCTAAATCAGAGCTCTGCTATAAAAAATTATCCTTTTAGATAAATATAGAAGAACAAGCATAATTATTCTGCACAATCCTTTTTCTGCACATTATTTCATTGGGCAATCTTTCAGTTCAGCCCAATGCCCTTGTCTTTTCTCCCTCTCTACATGCATTTTCTCATAATGTATGGTATGCTTTCATATTATATATGCCACTGCAAAACATAAAATCAAATATCTCCACTAAAAGCATATGCTTGAAATATGTTCAGACATGAGTTAATTTTTTTTTAACAAACAGGTTTGTGTTCCTGTTTTCCTTTCCACAGCTGAAGTTTCTCAGTCCATAAATCATTAATGTCTGTATTGGTTTTTTTCTACTCTAAGGCTAGGTTGTTGGCTGGTTTGGATTTGGGTTGGTTTTTTTTAAATTTTCAAAAAATAAGGTTGCTTTCACTTTAAACTTCACATAAGGATTTTAGGAGTTCATCAGTCAAGTTTTAAAAAACTTTTCTATTTTAAGAACCACTCAAAAAATAATGTATAGCTTCTGATAAAATGGCAGTACATCCTTAAAACGAGAATTTATGTGACAGAATTCTACGTTGCAGTTTGCACAAGTGTACCACCTTCCTAGCAGATCAAATGAAAAAAGACTGACAAATGGCTGTTAGGATAAACTTGTAGGAAACATTGTGTCCCACACCACATTCACTTTATGGTTCATGTTCAGGTACACTTCCAGTGGGAAATTCAGAAGCTCAAAGCATTACTGAAATATTCTGTCCATGATTTTTACACCTTTCCTGGGATTTAAAAGCAAAAAACTCTTTTCACTGAAAACTCACAATTATGACAGGAGAGAAGACAGAAAACTCTTCTGAACTTTGGAGATTGTAACTTTAATCTCTAGTGCAGCAAATCATGGTTCTTTGAAAATTCTGCCAAAAAAATATAAAATAGCCCTTTAAGCCATGATTTTACAGTCTTTTTTAAATTTTTTATGACTTCGGATGACTATGAGGACATACTTCCTACCTGATCTAGGACAGGAAAAATAGAGAAGCAGAAAAATAACCTGTTGAAATAAACATTCAGGAAAAATCAAACGCATTTTCCCAGCTATATGAAAGTAGTGGCTTGCACTGTGAATTAGCCCAGAGATATACAAATTGTGATATAAAAAGCAAGAGGGGAATACCAACATTTTGGTGGGTTTTTTAAAGCACAATAGGAATAAAGCACAATAGGAATGTAAAGTTGCTATAATTAACAAAAATGCATGTTTCTTTACCTTTCAGAGTTTGAGAAGAAAGATCTTCCAAGATTGCCTAGGGCTGATCTTTGAAGTGTAAGATGTAAAATCCAGTTGATATGCAATAAGTGTTACAATTATGAAGAGAGACTTAGTTGTTACTGTGCCTCTGAAAATGGTTCACAACCTATAAAAAATCTGAAAGGTCAACATTGTTGTGAAAAAGGAAAGTGACATAGGGATGTACAAGTTAGGGGCAGCCTTAGGATGTGAAGGGCAATAAGGAGGGCTTATTTAAGTACAACAACAGCAATAACAAAGATAGGGAAAATGTGAGTCTACCACTTAATAGTTTAGGGACGCTGTAGGCAAAGCATACAGAAAAGTCTTCAACTTTTTATTAAGATAATTCCTCAGGAATCTCAGAGCATTTAGATCTGAGGGGAAGTCTGTAATGAAAAAGAGTTACGCTTGGTGGAGGAGGATCAGTCTGAGATCATTTAAACAAACTGGACATAGCCAAATGCAGAGGAACTCATGGATTGCATCCATGAGTGCTGAAGAGAGCCGTTGTCATTGCAAGACCATTCTCACTTATCTTTGAAAGGTCATAGCACCTGAGGAAGATTCCTGCAGCTGAGAAGAGAGTGGTATTACTGCAGTCTTCAAGAAGGGTAAGGAAAAAAGATCCATGGAAAAAATGTAGGTCAGCTTTTCTTCATTACAGAGAAGGTGCTGGAATGAATGGTTCTCAGAACCATTCCTGGATGCTGGCAGGACAAGGAGGTGACTTGGAGTCATCACTCCTAATTTCTGAAGCTAAACTCATGCCTGATCAATGATGCCTGTTGAAGAGAAGGCCTGGGAGGAATCTCACCCATGTATATAAATACCTGATGGAAGGGTATAAAGAAGACAGAGTCAGACTCTTTTCAGGGGTGCTCAGTGATGATACGACAAGAGGCAATGGGCACAAATGGAAATATAAGTCCATTTCAAAGTAAGAAAAATGTCTTTCTACAATGACCATGGTCAAACATAGGAAGAGGTGGTCCTGAGAAATTAAGGAGTCTCCATCCTTGGAGATATTGAAAACCTAACTCACTACAGTCCTGAGCATCCTACTCTAAGTAACACTGCTCTAAAGTCATAGAACTGTGGAATCATTTGGGTTGGAAGGGACGTCTAAATATCATTTTGTTCAAACCCCATGTCACGGGCAAGGGTATTTTTCACTTAGATCAGGTTGCTTAAAATTATGTCCAACCTTACCTTGGACACTTCCAATGATGAGGTATCCACAACTTCTCTGGAAAGCTTTTTCTAGTGTCTCTTGACCCTCATAATAAAAAAAATTTCTTCCTTAAACCCAAACTAGAACTACTTTTTTTTCAGTTTAAAACCATTGCTCCTTGTCCTGTCTTTACAGGACTTGGTAAAGGTCTCTCTCCATCTTTAGTCCTGTTTAAGTACTGAAAAGTCTCAGTAAGGTCTCCCCAGAGCTTTCTGTTCTTCAGGCTGACCAAACTAAACTGTCCCAGCCTTTCTAGGTAGGAGATACGTTCCAGACCTCTGACCACTATTTTAATGGCCCTCCTCTGGACCCACTCTAATATGTGTTTGTGTTTCCTGTGCTAAGGACTCCAGAGCTGGATGCAATCCTCCAGGTGGGGTCTCACAAGAGCAGAGTAGAGGGGTAGAATCACCTCCCCTGACCTGCTAGGCCACACATCTTTTGGTGCAGTCCAGGATATGATCTGCTTTCTGGGCTGCAAGTGTACATTGCCAGTTTGTAACAATTTTTCATTCACTGGTATCCCCAAGTACTTCTTCTCAGGGTTGCTCTCAATTATTCATCACCTAAACTGTATTGATATTGGTGATTGTCCCAACCCAGATGCAGTTGGCCCTGTTAAACTTCATGAGGTTTGCACAGGCCCACTCCTCAAACCTGTCAAGATCCCTCTAGATGGCATTCCTTCCCTCTATCAAATCAACTGCATCACTCAACTTGGTGTCATCTGCAACTTTGCTGACGGTGCACTCAATCCCACTGTCTATGTTGCTCATGAAGATATTAAAAAACATTTCACCCAGTATGGCCCCTGGAGGGACACCATTTTGACAAGGAAGGGTTGGACTAGACAATCTCTAGTGGTGTTGTCAACCTCAGCTATGCCATGATCATTTGTTTATAAATGCCTTAGTGTAAGAGATTCCACTTAAATTCTGTAAACTGTCATACAGAAGTCTGAATGAAGCCATGATGTTTTAAATTCCCTATAGTTTTTGTCCCTTTAATATTTCATAGGTCTATATATAGCTGCTAAATTATTCAAACATGTTTGTTTTCCGGATTACATTGTGTCTTTTATGGAGATTTTACTAAAATGACTGAAATGTGACCTACTACCCTGGAAATTTGATACTACATAAATATTAAATGGTGTTGGCACACCTATTCAAAACGTTAAGATAACTCTGGATTTTTAATCATTATCAAGAACAGAATATTCTTGAAGATATATACTCTCCTTAAAAAAAAACCAAACAACAAACAAACAAAACGCAACCAAAAAAAAACCTCTTCAGATAACAATTTAATAGCCTGAATTTTTTATTATGCAAGTATGAAGATGTTTGCTATATGGAATTCTGTTACTTGTAATACTTCCTTTCTTTTCCTGCACTCTCTTACTGATATTGCATTAAAATGATGTCTTCTTTGAAATACACTCAGTTTAAATTCTGCAGACACTCCTATGAGACAAGATAGTGCTTTCTGATCTCATACAGTTTAGTCCACTTTTGTATTTCAGTAACATGATTTAACAGATAGCATTAAAAGTCATGCAGAGATAGCTACTCTGGATGTTTTTGTGAGTGAAATTTAATGATCTTTTAGCACAAATTGTACTTAACAGCTGATACAAACATGCCAAGCGATGTAACATTTAGTTGTTAAATTATTTTTTTCTGGAAATCTTCAGATTTCCCTATTAAAGATCTTACTGAAATAAATTTCAGTTAGTTCTATTGACTAAAATAGACTTTGAATCTGGTCCACAACAATTTGTGCTTCCAAATGAGTGCTATGAATGGTGCCAGACTAATTGCCAGGAGTACAGAATCACTGAATCACCTATGTTGGAAGGGACCTTTTAAGATCATCTAGTCCAACCAAAAAAAAAACCCCACAAAAAACCACCAAAAAACAACCAAACACACACACCACCACCACATCCACACCACACAAACCATCACCCAACTAATCCATATCCCCGAGCAACCTGACAACTCTTCTCTTGAATACGTCCAGGGAAGGTGCCTCAACCACCTCCCTGGGCAGCCCATTCCAATGNNGAAATATTTCCTAATATCTAACCTGAACCTCCCCTGTCGTAACTTGAAGGTATTGCCCCTTGTCCTATCATCTGTAACTTGGGAGAAGAGACTGACCCCCACCTCTCTACAGCTTCCTTTCAGGTAGTTGTAGAGAGCAATAAGGTCTCCCCTCAGACTCCTTTTCCCCAGACTAAACAACCCCAGTTCCCTCAGCCTCTCCTCATAAGGCAGGAATGATACCGTGATGTTTTGGTCTAGCTGAAAAGAAGCTTCTATCTGAGGTGCAGTAGAAGATTGATGGAAATACCTGTGCTACTTTCTATCCTACTGGAATAATAGTTACTTCTACATTACACAATGCAGCTACCTCTGCAAATGATGTTTTGTTCTCCAACACTATTTTTCCATTGCTGGCAAACCTGCAGCTTTGTTTAAGAAGCCCTTAGATTTTCATTGAATAACCATTTTCAATACTTTTCTTAAAAATCACATATTCCTCAGGGTTAAGATTACTTACTAGAGCAATTCAGTCGCTCATCTTTGCTAATTATCACCTATTCTTCCTTTTATTTCACTTTCCAGATTATTTGTTAGGTGCCTCAGGGGTACCTGTCTTCCCTGTCAAATTATTGTATTAGCCATTTTATACATAATGCAGTGGAAGAATATGTCTTACAAAACCCATTTATAATGTGTATAGGTATAGCTATAGCTTTAGACATATGTGTACATACAGGCACAAAAAGATGTATTTATCTGTGCTGTATTTTTATTGTATATATTTGTATATACGAGTTGCAAACATTGGGAAACTACTAACATTGCTCATGATTTGTTTTATGAGAGTTTTTGCCTGTTGTCATTCAGGAACTTTCTATACAGATTAGGTTACCATAAATAGCAGTAATTTTCAGTTAACTTTTAACGTACGTATTTTGGACCAAAAAAATTTTGACATGTCGTTGGCATCCTGTAACTTACAAAGCAATGATAGTTTTCACCAAGTGTCTGACCTTCTTCTAAAGTTTCTCTTCTTCAGAGGAAATTTTGTTTATAATTTACAGTATGATGTCTCTCAGGATTTGCAGTATTCTATAGGAAAAAATGTTATAAGTGTACTAGCAGGGTATACTCAGCATGGCATGACCTAATCAAACTGCTGACTCTCCTTTCTGAATTTTGCCTTTCCCTGCAAAGGTAATCTGATTTATTTGTAAATTTTACAATCTGGATAAATGGTTTTTGAAAGTATTTGTGAAAATATCATCTGGAAGAGGAAATTTACAACAAAAAAAGCATTGTAAATACTTTGTATTATTTAGTAATATCTAAAATAATAAAAAAAAAATAATGAAGTTGACAAAAAGTAAGTTTAAAGAAATTCTAGGAAAGTGAACATAAAAGGAAAAAAAGAAAACAGAATCATGCCCTAGGCAAAATCATTATCTAAAGGCTAAGATACTTTGAAGTTTCTGATTTTGTTGTTGCATATCTTGGGACTCCCTAGTAAAGGAAAGAAATTGACTAAACAGAGGGGTTCAGGGGATGCCAATGGGACAGTAGGGCTGGAGCACTCACCTTGTGAGGAGAGGCTGTGAGGTCAGGACAAGGGCAGAAACATCTCCCAGACCCCTAATTGCAACTCAGCATCTACAGGGAGAGAATCAAGGAGAGAGGAATGGACTCTTCACAGCAGTAAGGGATGGGAGATAACGTCATCACATAGAATGGAGCTAATGTTAACAAAGAAGAAATTCACCTTAAAGTTAGTTAAGCATCGAGGTAGGTTGTGGACCCTCTGTCCTTGGAGGTTTTCAATATATGACCAGTCAAAGGCCCTTTTTTCTACTCTGAATTGAATGTGCTCTGTGAAGGAGGTTTGTCCAGAGACCACCTAAAGCCCTTCTAACCACAGGAACTTGATTATTGACTTGTCTCCTATGGGCTTATCTCTCTGGTGAATGTTTCTGACTCTCTGTAACCATTTTATGCTTGGTCTTGTCCAGTTGGTTGAAGAGGTGCTTTCATGGTGCATGCACTGAGTGCTGGCAATGCATGCTGGCAGCCCAAAATGCCCACTACATGCTGGGCTACATCAAAAAAAGAAGCAGGAAGACCAGGTTGATGGAGGTAATTCTGCTCCTCTTCTCTGCTCTCATGAGACCCCACCTGGAGTATTGTTTCCAGCTTTGGAGTTCTCAACAAAGGAAGGACATAGACCTGTTGGAATGGATCCAGTAGAGGACCACAAAAATGATCTGAGGGATGGAGCACCTCTCCTATGGAAGACAGGCTGAGAGAGTTTGGATTATTCAGCTTGGAGAAGAGAAGACCTTTTAGCAGCCTTCCAGTACCCGAAGGGGTCCTACAGGAAGGATGGGGAGGGACTCTTTTTCAGGGAATGTAAAAGAGGGGAGATTTAGATTAGATACTAGAAAGAAATTTGTTACTTTGAGAGTGGTGAGACACTGGAACAGATTATCCTGAGGAGCTGTGATTGCCCCATCCCTGGAAGTGTTCAAGGCCAGGCTGGATGGGGTTGTGAGCAACTTGGTCTTGTGGAAGGTGTTCCTGTCCATGGCAAGGAGCTTGGAACTTGATGATCTTTAAGATTTCTTCCAACTCTTAACAATTCTGTGATTCTGTGATTGATGATTACTGCTTCACTGGCAATGCAATACCATCAGAAGGACCTGCAGAGGACCATTACAGCTACACAGTGTGATAGCTGCTTGGGATGGATACAGGACTTAAATACAATGATGACAGGTTTTAAAATTTTAATTAAAATGAAGTAAAGATTAAATTTTATATAAATTATTTCTAAATAATAAATAAGATTATCCTTAAATTTGAAAATAAAGGTATTATTCTTAAAAATAATTCAGCTGGCATATGTACATAAAAAGAAATCAAGAACTATTTGCATCAATGGGCTAGCTATGACAACTTTTACACCACTGGAGAAAATCTTCTATTTTCTAAAACTATTGTGCTGCTATATAAAATTTTATATTTTTTTTACATGTGATAATATTGTTGTAGAACGTTAAATGCATATCTGTTGAAAAAAATGCTTTAATTTATATTTATTCATGAGGCACGTTGTCTCGTATGCTATGTCCTTCATCATATATCAGAAAAAGCACAATCAGAATTCTTAGTATTTAGAAGTTTTGTAATTTTTCCTATTTGAATTACACTTTGATATTAATTCAACTTTCTTGGAAGTATTTCTTATTCAAAAAGATTGTAATCTAAGGAGAAATACATAAAAGGCAGCAAAAGGGATTTAAAGAGTGTTAAAATTTATATTACAGTTGAAAGTTAAGAAATATGTTTCCTTAATACTCTGCCATCTTTTTTTAAGTTCAAATTCTGTCAAACTTTACATCTATCCACATAAATTCTGTTTATGTATCATGACCATGAATGCCCTTTCAGAGTGAATGTTAACATGTTAAAAATAAGTTTTGACAAGCATAATTTTCAATATTTGTGTCTTTATGATACAAGCTATCCACAGTCATTGAAAAGTACTTAGATTCTTTTTTTTTTTTGGTCTTGTTATCAACCTTTCCCTCTATTTTTTTTTCTGTGATAGTGAAAATATAGATGTTCTGCAGTTCTCAGAAAAAGCTGAGCAGACGTCAAAAGTTCTATATTTTCTTGTAAAAATATTCAGAAGGATTTTGAAAACAGATGGCTTAAATCAAAAATAAATATTTTTCCTTTGCATTCCATTCCTATATTTTATGAAATTGTGAATTTTAAGTAAAACACTTTATTGTTTTGTGATGAGCAAAAACCATTGCATTCTACTGAAATATTAATTACCTAGCCAAAATATTGGCAGAGTTGGTGGGATGAATCAGAGACACATTCTGACATAACATTAACTGTATCAAACACTTTTTTTTTCAAAGTGTTGTCCTCACCTTTTAATTAATACCATTGTTATTGCATACAGGACAGAAAACTGAAAGGCAACTAACAATAGGATCCAATGAAATAAATGTGTGTGTTCATGTGCATGCACATACATACATAAAGTTTTGCTTATATGTGAAAGCTCATAAATATGTATTTATACATTTGGATTTCTGCCTCATCTGCATACAAATGCTGCTAAAGTTTTCACATCCTATGTAATGTGGGATACCCTTTCAAATATTGAGGTATTTATAAAGATTCATGGAAAGTATAATCAGATAAAACAGTGTGAATATTTTTATGTCAATATAATATTTTCTGACTAAATATACCAGAATTCTTTATAATATAAAATCATACTTTAGTTGAGAAATTCACTGTCACATCTTCCTTTAATAGACGCATAATTCCTTATTTTATGACCTGTGTGTTATATTTTGAAATGGCAAATTAGGCTTTCAGATGAAAAAAATCGGATGGGTCACACTGCCTAATTTTGTTTCATACTTGCATATTAAAAAAAGCCTTTTTTAAATGACATGTTTTAAGGAACTGAAGTATTAGTGTTATATTTTATAATCATTAATCTCTGTTTAGAAAAACAACCCCCCAAAAAATTAAAAGTTAAAAGTAGTTGCATTTCTACCATATTAACAACATAACTCAGCAGTAACATTATGCAGTTTGATTAGAATGCCCTCTCCCATAAATTGTCTTGGAGCCAGGTATATAGGCAAACTAAGTGTTCTGGTGAGGCAGAATTTCTTCCTCTAGTAAAAAATTTGACAAGGTCACTGTAGTCCCAAAATGAGAAGTCAGTGAAAATTAGACTTTTTTTACTGCAGAGTAATTGATCACGCCCCCTCTGAACTTCTGGTAAGTTTTCAGTACACTTGGTCTAGAAGCCACAGCTACTGTATCTACCTTGTTCATCTGTCCATCTGAATGGTGTTTTTATTCTTCTTCATGCACAGCTGTCTGGTGTTTCTTGCCCTGTATGCATCCCAGCATATGCACATGTAGAACAATTCTGATCTCAGCAAAGTATCTGTAGATATAGGAGCAGGAATATTGTACAGTCTTCAAAACAGTGTTACAAAGGTCTACAGCAGGATTTAACTTACTCACTTTGATTTGTTATGGGGAAACTGTTTGTAATAAAGAGTTTAAAATAAATAGTTATGGTACAAGTGCCTTTAAAATAACCACTGACTCTGGAAGACCCTCTTCAGCTGCTGATCTAACTATTGTTGCAGGGGGCTCTGAGGAAGTCTGTGTATTCATCCTCCGCTTCATAGCATTTATACTGTGATTACCCTATTGGCACTGGGATTTGCACCGTGTCCCGTTAGAGTAATTTCCAAACACATGGGATCATAGGTATCTGGTAAATCCTGGTATCTGAAAAGAAATATTGTTTTACAGCTTCATCCAAATTCTTTATTGGCACTGATATTACTCTCACTAGTTTAAAATAGGTTCAGGTATGGATTTCTTAATAGGAGTTCTTTCTGCAAGAAATCATCACCATATAAGAATTTTCACAATAAGAAATTATTGTTGTGTAACCACAGAATAACTTTGTTTGATAGGAACCACTAGTAGCCTCTGTTATGACCTTCTACAAGGCTATCTTAAACTAGGTTGCTTGTGGCCAAGTTCCCAGTGTCTCTGAGGATGTCCCACAGCCTCTCTGAGCAAGATTATTACTTTGTACTTAATGTTATTTCTCACTAAAAAGTTTTAAACTGTTGATCTCTTTGTATCTCATTCTCAAGGACATGCAGTGCACCTTTTCAGCACCTGGACATTGATTTCAATTACTCTTTAAATACAGTGGAAGTAACATGAAAGAATTTTACCATTTGTTCTCTGAAAGCAAATACTGTGGTCTCTACTTCTGAGTTTTGGTTTATGACAGAAACCCCAAATTTGCCATTCCAGGCCATAGACCCTGATTTTTTTTTCCCCCCTAAGAGTAAGCCATTCGATAAAAATATGCATGGATCTTATACAATTATATGTTTAAAGAAACACATTTTTCCTGAGAAAGGCATGAATTTATGCCCAGAAAAGTTAATATTGCTTTAAATACTGAGTAACAGTCTGTCTGGTCTGATGAGCTCTATGCCATAGTTGTTGGAATGTTGAAAGAAAATAATTGTCCTTTGCACTTCAGTTGCTAGAGGAAGAAGTAGTCAGCTCATGATAAGATATCCTGTGTTTGGGGCATATTCCATTGCTTCTATGATTTTGATAGCATCTTACCTTACGAACATATCTCTGAACTGTTTCCTTCTCTAACCTTCCCCCCACTACCTGGAACAAAGCTAAGTAAATTGTTTCCTCCCCATTTTTTTCTTATATATTATTTATAGTACTTTATATTTTTATGATTTTTTTATATATATGTGTATATATATATATATATGTATGAATTGTATATAGAGAGAGATAGTTTACATATAATTTATAGGGAGTCTACTTTATAGTACTCCCTCCCCTATTAAAATTTTTTCATTCAAACATCACCAGAATGTTTTTCTGCCTTGATACCCAGCACTATAATCCTTCAGCATGTCAAGATTTGACTAAATTATTTTGTATTTGTTTCTTCCTAATTTCTTTGCTCTGGCTTAAAAGATTTTATCATAATCCAGCTTTTCTAGTCACTTGATTCATATCAATCCATCACTTTTTTCTTGGCTTACAGCATCAAACTGCTTATTTTGATCTCAGAATTCTACATGTGTTTTCAATGACACATATCACAGATCTTCTTTTATCCCACTTCCTCCAATTTTGTTTTTCAGATACTTTTTGCTTTCCTTATTTGTTTGCCTTGTATTTTCTATTTTCCATTTGGGTAGCATGTGTTGTTTTTGCCTTTAAAGATTGTCTGTATGTAGACTTTTTTGGTTTAAGATAATTTTTAATTTAAAAAAAAAAAAGTTGATACTTTGTGCAAGTAGCTTAATCATTTGTGGTTTATATGCCTTTTTTACCATAAGGCTGTGTAGAGTAAGTTAGATTTTAGATCTCTAAAAAGGTTTAAATTTACCTCCCTATGGTAGTCAAAGTCTATATTCCTTTGGTGGGATTGTTGTCAAAAGCATAGTGTTATGTTTCCCCATTGTATGTCCTCTCAGGTTGTTTTGAGCTCATTTGTGAAAAGACCTTACTTACAGTTAAGTGTTTGCTACATAAACAGCTGCTGCCATTTTAGATGTTCCTCCATTATATTTTGGTACTTAGTAACCCACAAACCCCATCTTTTGCCTTGTATAGATGGATACCACAATCTTTTATCATTTTACCTTTGGAGTATCTCTTGGAAGCAAGAGCATCTTTTAAATTGTTTGTGGAAATGTGATTTTCTTTCAGACAGCAACACTTTTCTAGTGCCTGAAAGGCAATCAAACAGAAGGGTGTAATAAAATTGGTATCAAAGGTTCCATCAAATTGGACATAGAACCTGCAGTTAAAGCAACATGAAAAAGAGGAAAAATTATTATTTAACATTGGGAGTCCCTGGTGACTACCAGACAAAGAAAATCATAATCAGGGGTAACATCAAGAAATCTTACTGTATATACTCTGTCACCATAAACTTTTGACAGTGATATCTTTAAAATATCTGGATAGAAACTCTCTTTCTTGTTAGGGGCTTTTGGATTTTTTTTAAATTATTTTGATTCTAAATGAGAAGAGAAATTTAATAACTTTGTTTAAAAGTTATCACTTGTATTTGTTTTCTAATTTGCCTAAAAACACAACAAAGTTATGCCTGGGAGCATAAACTATTCCCACTGCTCTCAGCTTTCTTGTTCCACTTAAAGCTTCCCTGAAAAACCATACTATGAATTTCAGAAGCCCAATTCTTCTCCTCTGACCTGACCTCCTCTGAAGTACTATAATATTTTCAAGAGGTCAATCCTTGTGTGGACTGAAGTTCTAGTTGGATCTTTTCCTTCCTTAGATCTGTATTTCTTTTTCTCAGCACTGTGGGTTTGTATCATATGTATAACCACATGACCCATATAAACATACAACATAAAAGCTTCAATTACAGTCTTTACTGTAAATGGAAAGCTTCCTCTTTCTAACAAATTGGACAGCTTTGCACATTATATATATTGCATATTATATATTTACATTTATTAATCCTTATACACAAATTATATTTTGCTATTTATATTTAGATATCATATCATTTATGTTTCGATCATGACATAAAAGCCTTCCACAGAGACAGAGGAGCAAGGACACTGAAGTCTGTATTTTTAGTCTTTAGACCTAAAAATCTCACTTACACCGTATTTCTGGTTGCGATGATAGTATGGCAAAAACACTTCCTTTGAGACCTACAGTCTCCAAGGTTATGTGTAAATTCCTGAATATTATATGATAGAATGTTAGCAACACAAACAGTTAAGAATTTGCATTCAGGGCCTCCTGTTGTCTACTACAGTGTTACTTTATGGCATATGACCTAAAACCATGTCAAACCATCAAAGCAAAAATTATAATCAAAAATCATTTGTTTTTGATAAAAACAAACAGATGTGTCTTTAAGATGCCTTTTACTTCTTCATTAAAGTTGCCACAGGCTTCTTTGAACCCAAGGCAATCTGTTTTTTCTTTCCCATTGTAATCTTAGTAAGACTGCGTTTAATGTTCTTATGAAAATTTAAATGTAATATACTTCCTTTGCTATCTATAAGAAACCAGAAAAAAAAACTAATTTCCAGTTAGCTAGGTTATCTTAGATACAAATTACGTTTGGACATCTGACAAAATATCCTTGGAGAGATCAGACACTTCCCAATAGGATTAAAGAAAATCTCTCCTTAAAAGCTGTGACGCCTGAGATCAGTGGCTAAACTGCAGAGTTTTTCCCTTTCTTAGAATTAATCAGGAAATAAATCAACTTGAATTATTTCTGAATTCTATTACTTTACATAGGCAGATTGATCCAAATAACATCACTGTTTCCAGCATTATTTGAAGGTAAAAACTAGAGACAAACATTCCAGTCACATATTGTGAACACACAGCTGTCTTTCTGTGTTTATGGACACCACTGTCCTTCTCTGTTTTCACTTTTTTTCGTGCTACTGTGAGGAACCCAATGTACTTGAAAGGCTGAATGAAACAACACAAGGACAAAAATCTGCTGGATAGACCGTCCTGTTTTCTCTCCATGCATTGTATCTTCCCAAGGACAAGTGCTAAATTCACTACTTAGTTTTTTCATTGAGGTGTCTACGGGGTTTGAAGGTGGATGCATATACTAGATGATTCAAACAGTGCCATGAAAGCAATGGAAATCAAGAGTGCTGTAGGAGACCAGATTAATTTCCTCAGGTTTAGCAGATTGCGCAGTGAGCACTTCAAAAAAGCAGGGAGAAAAACATGTCTGTTCCTTTACACAGTTGTCTCCTCCATCAGGGCAGAGTGCTGAAGGGAGGAGTTGCATACTTTTTCCCACAGATACCCATAACTCCTAGATTTACTCAGAACACACACAATCTGGAATATTTTTCATATTAAAAGAAATGTGGCATCATTAGTAGGTGTAACTAAAAAATCAGTCTCTTGACAAGAAATTGTCAAAGTTGTGATTTTTGCTTCATGAATTTTTACCTCTGATCACTGTAATAGAGAAACTTCTTGAGAGTTTTTTTGGTGGTTTTTCTCAGAGAAAATGCAGGAAAATCACTAGTGAGTTTAAAATCAGTGTGACAAATTTTCTGTGACTCCTCTCTTGACTCATAGAAAGTAACACACATAACAAGAAAATACTTAAAATCAAGTTTGATATTTTTCTCATCCTTGGGAAAGATAGCAAAAATTTAGAATTGGCTGATTTGGGGATTTTTGTTGTTTTGTTCTTCATTTTGGTTTTGTATTTTTTCCTGTTAATTAGTTTACAGTGATGTACTAAATAAAAAAGAAACTGTTATTAAAAAAAGAAACTATTTGTATTTATTGGCCTTAGTGAATCTTGGATTCATATTCAGGAAACCTACTCATACAAAACTTTGTTTCATGAAGATATGTAATTTCATTTTCAACTACACGAAGGTAAAATAACTTCCTTACGTGTATGGAAATGAAAAACAATGGAAAATGAAAAATCCATTTCATGGTGAAAACAAGACCAGAATTAACTTCTTATTTAGTTTTTAGTTTTTTAACCATTTACATAGATAACCACATGAAGTCAGAAGTAAAAAAAAAAAAAAAATAAATTTTGAACTGTTAAATATTAGAAATAATATTTAGCCACATGATTTTGTTTAGTCAGAGTTCCATGTGAAAGGAACTCCTGTCTGACACCCTTCACCAGTGACAGTGGCAATGGCTATGGCTCATAGCTTGAGTGAAAGCCCCAGGGAATAGGTATATTAAACAGAAGACACACAAGCTTCACTGGCTGTTTATAGAAGGAATTACATCCTCACTACTTAAAGACAGATTAAAATGAAGGTATAGAACAGTTATTTCCATGTTAAATATATAAGAACAGGTATTCAAGGTCCACTATGACTAATATCCTCACTCAGTAAATATATATAATGAAATGTATAAGATCTAGGAGAATATGTACAATACATCCTCACAGTGCCCTCCAAACTACCAGTGACAGGATTTCAAGGATTTACTAAAGCAGTCAATTCTTGCAGGGACTTTAGCTCTAAACTTTGTCCAGTTGCTTTCTGATCCCATGAGACTTTTCAGTGCCCAAAATGTTCCAGGGATGAGTTCTACAGATGAAAATATCCTTGTTACAAGTACCTCCTCCTTTTTTTTTTTTTTTTTTCCCAGGCAAACCTTACTAGATGCATGTCTAGTTCTTGCATGTGTGAGGTAATGAACAATCCTTTCCTGATTTACCTTTCTGAATGCTTTTTTGGATACTGAAATCCAGTATACCTGTTTATGGTCATTTCTTTTGAGACTGAAGGAATTTATCTGCTTGTTTCTTTGCATGGCTGTTCTTCTGTAATTTCACCATTCTTTCCACCATTCTTCTGTTCTTTTTCCAAATGCGTCTCATTCTTTTTAAATGAGATACTTAAGACATAACTATGTGAATTGGTTTAAATTTCTTTACACTGCATTTTAGATGTTTTTTATTGAATTATCACAATTTTATAAGATTCTTCTGTTATTCTTCACAACAAATGTGAAGAATATCACATTTGAAGAATTCATTTATCTGAATACCATGGTGAAGTCAGCAAAGTGTGTTCCTTTCCATACTTACCCTCTTTTCTAAATAATTTATTAATATCTTTAATACTTAGATCCATGCACAGATTTTTATAAGATTCAGCTCTTCCTCACTACCTTTCTATACTGTGCAAAGATTAAGAATCAAGAAAGATTAACAGGAAAAGTATATTGTTTAAGAGAAGAATGCAGGCAGTCAAAGAAATATAATTGTCCCACTATATGGGACAAAAGTATGTTCTGAGTTGTACTGATGGGTGTAAGAATAGTCAAATTAATAGGCTTAGGTTTTTATAAGGCATTTAATTTAATAAAGTACAACATTCAATTTTTAAACATTAATATTTTACACTGTAAATGTATTAAAACAGAAAATGTTACACATCTATATGCCAGTATAGTGTAGTTTTCTAGTTCAACTCTGAGAGGATCAGTGCTTAATTTTGGTGTAGTTCAATTTCTTTATCAATGGTTTAGGAGCAAATGCAAGTCTAAAAATATTTACAACAGTGCAAAATTTGACAGAATATTAATTAACTCAATCATATAATGCAGTATGTATATAGAGAAGAAGCAGCAGAGATGATCAAGAGGGTCATTTGCAAGTCTGATTAAGGATGAAGGGAGTGGAAGTATGAGATAATTGTGTCACAATAGGTCAATTTTGGAAATGAGCACTCACAAGTTTAAAAGGATGGTGGAAAATTAAGGCAATTGCAATTGCAAGTTGCGAAATCATTTGACAGCTAGAGAAAAAAAAAAAGTAAAGTAAGGTGCTTGGAGTTTGTGTTAGATTGTTCCTGGCAATGCTCTAGACAGAGATTTATTTGCTTTGTCAGTGTTCCAAGCCCAGTAGCAACAGTTGGCCTGATGATTACCCAAGCTAATAAGCCCTGCTGAAAAAAACAAAATATTACCTACTACTGAGTGACATATTAATGCAGGCATATATTTGTATTTAATTTCCCTATCTTTTATTTACAATAGTATGA
The DNA here is from genome assembly GCA_004320125.1 of Scolopax mira. Lineage (NCBI taxonomy): Eukaryota > Metazoa > Chordata > Aves > Charadriiformes > Scolopacidae > Scolopax > Scolopax mira. The sequence goes on along the minus strand of BJBW01019733.1, from coordinate 1,213 downwards.
ATAGTTAGTAAAAGAGCAGCTTAAAAAAAAAAAAGATGTCCTTAAAATGCTTCAAGGTGTGCATCCTGCTTCTGCCTGTTTTCTGAAATCCTGGTGTAGAGTTTGGGTAGGCAGCCCAGTCTACAAGTAGGTATATGATGCAATTTCATAGACAACATTTTGATTTAAATATGAGGGCCCACATTTGCTAAAGAATGATCTAAATAAATTAGAGAGAATGAGAGATCATCTTTCTGTAAAAGTTCTGTTTTGTAGGATGATCCAGTCTCAATTCTGCCATTTTCAGAGAATTTTTGTTTTTTAGCTGTGTACTTCTGTTTTTTGGATTTCACATCAGGTTTTAAATCAGTCTGTATGTTCTAATAAGTAAATAAAACTCTGATGAGTGCTAGTGATTAAAGGATTATCATCTCATTGTGTTAATTAATTTGATTCCCAATATATTATTGCTTCCTGTACTCACTTTTTTCTTATTGGCTATGCTCATTAAAAAGATTTATTAATAAAAAGATTATCTTCAAATCCATGCATACTTTTCTAAGATTCAGAGAAGATCCCTAAGGGTACATGGACTATAAAATCAGGGAGAGAAATTTTGGCATGAGTTGCCCATATGGCATAAACATTCAGCTGCTGCAAATCACTAGATGCTTCCTAAACCTCTTCATAGCAATTCTTTAACTGATAGATTAGAGTGATTAGTCCATTAATTGTTTTTTGGAAGATTTTCCAACTCTCTAATTTGGAGTTTGGGGACCAGCAACAGGCATTCTGGGTTTTACATGCTGGGGATTCATTACTGAATTTATTCTATAAAATGGGATTTGTTAAAGAGAAGAGGATGCACATCTTTCACAGCAGCCTGCACACTTCTGAAATAATAGAGTAGGTGGAAATGTAAATCCCTATACATCTTACTACTGAGACAGAAATTATTTTTATTTTTTTTCTCTGGTATTGTAAGTCGTGCTTCTTCAAATAGCAATAGTAGCTGGGACTTTACGCATGAAAGATTTCAATGCTCCCCCTGAGTTGTAGGAGTGAGTCTTATCAGGTGGTGCTTGTCCCGTCTATTGCAAAAAGAGGTCACAACACAGAGACTACAGAAATTTGCAGAATCTGATGAGAGAGGTCAATTGTAAACTCCTTTGGCTGATCTGGAGAATCTCCTTTTTAGTCTGGAGAAGAGAAGGCTGAGGGGTGACCTCATTAA
>BJBW01019732.1:2425-19788 GCA_004320125.1 Scolopax mira | reverse complement strand
CTGCCTCCCTGGGGCCCGTATTAGAGATATAACCAGGAAACTTCCTGGCGTGATAAGGCCCTCAGATTACTACCCCCTCTTGATCTTACAGGTAGATAATGACAAACTAGTAAGGAGAAATCTCAGAGTGATAAAGAAAGATTTTAGGGCTTTAGGGCTAGTCAAAGATTCAGGATCACAAATTGTGATCTCCTCTGTCCCTCCATTTTTGGGGACTGACGACTGGGTAAACAAAAAGATCAGGCAGATCAACTCCTGGCTCCGCAACTGGTGCTACCAACATGGCTTTGGATTCACAGACCACAGCCTGATTTATAGGACACCGGGTCCTGGAGAATGATGGAAAAACCCTATCCCGAAAGGGGAAAAGAGTATTAGACCAAGAGTTGGCAAAACTTATGGACAGGGCTTTAAACTAGAATTGAAGGGGGAAGGGGAGAATACCAGGCCCATTGGTAATGAGCCTGGGGGGAAAGTACCATGGATGGGGGTGAAATCGGGTGCCCTCGGGACTGGGGCTAATTCTCTTTAACATCTTTATCAATGATCTGGATGAGGGGATTGAGTGCATCCTCAGTAGTTATTTTCCAGCCAAAAAGAAGATATTAGAAATATTAGAACTATTGCTTTACTTCAATTAAGAAAAAGGAAAGGTAAAAGGAAAAAACAAGGGCAATCCACAATAGAATTCTTTAACCTCTAACCTAATCACAAGTATTCAATCATCTTTCATCATTCTTGTGCAATGGATACAAGTGGATATAACACGAAATGCAGTACACACACAGGTGGTGATCTTCTTTTCTGGTGGTTTTCCCCTCCATCCCCCAGGAAGAATTTGGGGTCCCAGAAAGCTGTACCTATTCGGCCTAAACAGAGCAGGAAGAAAGGGGTAAAACTGAAAACAAAAAAATCCCTCTTTGTGCATTTGCTATTAAGAATTAGCTATTTGAAAGCAGTGCCCTGGGTCTGTTCCAGTAACTCTGTCCTATGAAACTCGGAGGTTCTTCTGTGAGGACAGACAGGACGTGTGCCTTTGGTGGCTGAGCACTCTCTCTGCTCCCTCGCCTGCCACTGCCAGCACCTGAGACTTCAATTCCCTTCTGTTTGATGGAACTTCTCAGCAGCTCAGCTGCTCTGGTTCAAATAGCCACTTGGCGAGTGATCAGGGGATTTGCCACGGTGCCCACCCTCCCTCTCCAACCCTCTGCCACATACCTTTACTGACAACTCCAGCCTCTACACTATTACAGAAATTATTAAATATGTCCAACTTTTGAAGGAAGACTGAGCCTAGCATCTTAACTTAAGCACAGGATAGCTTTCCAGACCTCCTTTCTAGCTTATCAGATGCACCTGACTAAAAAAGTGTTTTCCTGCCAGTCCCCTCTCTCCAATAAATTGTATGAGATGGTATAAACATTCCTCATCTATGTTCTCTGTTCAAAATTCTATGCTGAGACATGCAGAGGCCTCATCTCTGATTCGCATCTCAACATTGGGATGTTTGCTCCTGGTGCCTGGCTTTTAAACTCCAAGGTGTTATACAAATGAGCAATGCAAAACTGAAACTAATTTTTCTGTTCTGCTCAAGGATCATCCATCTTTATACTCTTAGAGGGGATTTAGTGTATCTTCACGCTATGCTAGCCTGTGCAAAGCCTTCTGTTCTTCCTGCTCCAACAGTGAGTATGAACAAGCACCATTCATGGAATGTGAAGGCACCAGATGATGATACCTGCCTAGGCCAGCTGAGGATCCAGCCCAATCCACCCCCAGCTACCCACCTACAACAAATTATGGCACCTGTGGAGTCCCAGCCAAGCTATGGCTGTGTCCACCAGCCAGGGTATGCTGAAGCTTGAAGCTGAACCATATTGACCCACACAGGGGGGGTCTTGTCCACCCACAGCAGTGATTAGCCCCAGAACGATCTCTGGGCTTTGTGATGCCTCTAGCACTTTTGAGCTGTTGGCTGGGAGGCAAGAGCTGGTGAAAGAATGGGCAACAGCACTCTGCTGTCTCTGCTTAATTATGACCATGTTTTGCTCGTTTTCATCTGCACAAACCATTTAATTCCATATGGATATACAGATACAAGCAAGAAGGGATCGGGCTAATATTTTACAGACCAGGCACCGGTGGAACTTGATGAGGATTTCACATGTTAGCCCGTGCTTGCCAGAAAGAAAGAGCGGGAGAATCCCCAAAATGAAAAGCCAGTGTCCAGTTTGGCTATTAAAATCTGGCAGAAAAGTAGAAAAGTTTGTACTGCTAAAAATCAGCTGGTAACAAAAAGAGGAGTAAAGCAGAGGAAAGGAGACCTGAGCCCTGAGAAGCAGCTTTCCAAGAGCCTAATGCAATAAAAACTCATTAAGGAATAAACTTACTATGAAGAGTAAACACCGAACATGGCTGAGCAGGGAAACAGGGGTTGATAAAGAAATGAAGCCATGAATGAAGACACTAACCATGTAGATGAAACGCAAACCTTGTGTCCATCGGGGAACAAAAGGTACAGCCTTAGAAAACCACTGGGGAAAATGAAATGAAGACTGAACAAGCTGTGAAGACAAATAAAAGATTTTGAAGTCATATAAAGTAGTAAACTTGCTGAAGAAACAATGTAGTCTTTCAAAGACAGGGCAAGCGTACAGAACCAGGAATCTCAATAACTTCCTCGCCTCTGTGCTCACCAGGGAGATTGGAGAAAGCAGGAATAATTCTGCTGCACAGGCAGAGAAGGAGAAAAATAACAAGTGAAGAAGGTACCTGAAGAATCAGAAAGGAATTAGATCAGTCAAAAAACCATCAGATAGCTCCAGGAGTTGGCAGAAAAGGATCTCAGAAGGAATTAGAAACAAACCACTTGCAAACACTTGCAATATTTTCATTTGTGCTAGCTAGGGACTAGAGAGCAACTAATGTGAGTGATGTCAGCAGTAAAGCCTACTGGGTTTCAACAGGCTGGATAGAGCACCCAATGCCAGGCTCTGATTGCTTTCATTTATATAATAGCTGTTCTTCACCTCCACTGATACTGCCAGGTGCTATTGGCCAGTTAGGCTTGAACATCTTCATCCTGTAGATGGTCTAATCCAGGGTGGCAGGGGATCATGTGGGCTCCAAGCACACACTGGTGTGTTCACAGCAGGTTTTGAATGAACTTTACCTTATTCCATATATATAGATTTCAATGAAAGCAACGGATGATTTACTCTAACAACCAGTCTAACCAAGCTGAGGCAGAAAGATATTTTCTAAGCTTATTAGATTTTTTTAACAGTTTAAGTATGGGGGAAAACCCAAACTCAGTCTGGAGGCATCTTCTGCAGTTGGGAGTTCTGCCAACCATGCCACTGGTGAATATGCCAGGAATGTATTCCAGCTGGCTATTGTTTTAATAAAAAGAATGCCCAGAATATGAAAGGACTGGGAAACTTTATCCTGTGTGCTATGAACATTGCTGAGCTGAGGTTGGTAGCTGGTTTTCCTAAAAGTTTTAGTTTTTTTTTTCTTTTTAAAAAAAATGTACTATTAGCCCTCAAATCTATTAATTATTGGCTCAACTAGTAGCTTAGATTTGCTGATGTCAAAGCTTTATGCACTAAACCATAAGGGTCCTGGTTTTGTAATGTCACTGTCTATATGCGAGAAGAACAGTAAAATAAACTCCTTGTTTTCCTTTCCCCAAGACTGCTTGAAGCATAAGCATCCTGACAATCTTTGGAAGAAATACAGAAGAGACCATACAACGTGTACCAGAAACTCCAGTCTGTGACAAAAGAGCCAGGCTCCCAATCCCAGAGAGCACCTCTCCCCGTTGTGGCCGGACTGGGAAGATCAGGTAAGAACAAGTGTCAGATCTGTGGGGAAAGCAAAGGCAACCAGTAGAGAACACAGCACACACCAAAGGTGGTGAAACACTCAGCTAAGAAATAAAAGACACGTGCAATTTCTTTTTAAAATGTACAAGGAGCGTTCAGCTGTACTAAGTTCTCTCAGAACTTTGTGTTTAAGAGCATGTGTTTAACATTGTCAAATTTTCCAATGCCAAAAGCAAAAAGTGACATTGGTTCCAGATGTAGATTGGTAGATCATGTTTTAAATAATTAAGGGCTGTCAGATCAGAGCGGGCTAGTAATTGAAGCTGTATAGAATACAATTTATTGCCAAATAATATCAGTGAAAAGCAAAAAATGGCATCTCTCTAACACAAGCTTTTTATTCTGGGAATAAGCTTGGAGCTATGGATTAAAACCATCAGATTTTTCCTTCCAAATGGAAAAGTTAAAACACACAGAAAGCTCCAGGGAACATCCTTTATGTCTGCTGCATTGTTTTTCTCCCTACATTCCTGTGTTTGTTTGTTATTTTCTGTTGGGAAACGTATACAAATTATGCACTTTCCCTATGCTACTCTGCCTAGTCAGAGGAGACAGACCTGAACATCAACTGTTTCTATTCAGCTCAGTGCTGCTCAAAATAGGTTTTAGTTGAGTATAAACTGAACCATCAGAAATAGGATCTCAATCCTTTGAAATGTCAGCTGATCAAGTTCACTGCATAAGCAGGAGCTGAATTTTCAATCCAGAAGGCTGCATCGTTGCCAAAAGCTCAAGATTATTTAGGTGAGCTGATTTACTAACATGGCAACTAACAAGATTTGTGCTCCAAAGTTTGATTTATATTTTAGATTCATCTTGTCAAGAGCGACTGTAAATAATATCTGCTGGGAGCGACAGTGTAAATGGTTCATTTTCAGTTTGCTCGGGTTGCTCATAAGCCTTGTAAGGCTACAAGGCATCTCAGGCATCACACCTAAATTCTACATTGTCCTGGGCTACCGTGTAGGAAAGCAAAAATGGATACGGGCAAATGGGACGTGGGTGGTTGGCAAGAACCTGCAAAGGCTAAGTAGGTAACCCAGCTTGGGGGGTCCTGGCTCACCTGCCCCACAAGCATCTCACGCTGATAACGTGACTTCACTGAAGCCAATGGCAAAATGGTCTTTAACTAAAATATGTCTTTGGTTCTACCCAAGCAGAGAATAAAATGCAGGCACCTTCCTCTCAGTCTGCCCTACAAAAAAATGAGGTGACAGGCAACTTTGTCACATCGGTGCTGAGGCTAAATCAGAGAGCAGAGAAAGGCAAAAAAAAGGGCTCTTTCTTTACAAATCCTGTCAGGCAGCTTCACAAAGTTATTCTTTCACATGTTCATGGCTTTAATCTTTTATTGTTGACTAAATCTGAATATCACAATGAAAACAAAACAAAACAAAAAAAGAAGTTGAGGTGAAGAATCTTTTGTTTTTTCCTTTCATATTCTAACTTTAAAACTTGTTGTGAATGTTAATGAGTGAATAACACAGAAGCATGTTTTAGAGAGAAGGCAGCTTATTTTCAGTAAACTTTGGAAGTACAAGTAACAGTTCAGGTACATAACATGAACTTAAAGTAATGATCTGCAGACAGCTTCCCACAGGGAAATCAGTGCTGTATATGACAAAGCCAGTTCAATACCTATTTTTCTGTCTTCAGCAGGCTTGAATAGGTAGAAGTTGAGCAGGGCAAGAGCAGAAAATGTAGCAAGGGCAGACAAAGCTCTGCAAATGGCTGCATTCAAAGGCTGCATGTCACAAGCCCACGTGTCCCATTTCCTGCCAGATCCAGTGGCAGACTGGGGTAAGCACAGAGTGTGTCTATGCTGCGTTTTCATACCTGCACTGGACTCAAGCTCCCATATAGACATACACATTTCTCCAGAAATGTGGCTTCATTTCAGCAGCAAGCAAAGACAGGTCCTGTATGCAGCTGCCAGAGGCTGCCTAGCTGCAGCAACCCACAACAGGAGGAGCTGTGTCACCTCCAAAGCCTGTTTTCATGTAATCAAAAGCAGAGCCAGTGCTCCGTATCCTGGCATCCACTCTGCAGCACTCACACACCCCAAAACAGCTTCCTGAGCAAACCCCAAATCCTTAGGACAAAAGACTGAAAAGCAAACCATTTCAATATGTGGGATAGAAGGACGTCCTACAGCTGAGCTGACAATTCTTGCTCTTTAGTATTGATTGTCTGGCCATTTGTTATAACGATGGCTAAAACAGTTGAGCGGATGCTACAAATGCTGCCATTTTGATTTATGAATATGAAACCATCTTTGTCTGCATGCTACAGAAGAATGCAAAGCTTCACAGCCTTTATTTCCTAGATAGAGAGGGGTCCAGGTGTATTTTGGGGTGATATTTTTCCATTTGCTTTTGGTGTTGTGAAAAATGCGTACTTTGCAGACCGATAGCAAATTTGTGAAGGCTAATGAGGTGGTGCCAAATGTCTACCCCAGATATCCACCTCCAGTACTACAGAATATAGTGACTGCATAGTCTGTAACCCAGGAGAACTCAGCAGGTTTGGTAATTTACTGTGTCAACGGGGAATGTTTATCCTCCACATGCGGGATCAGTTTCACCTGGAGCAGTTTGGCAGAAGAGTTGATAAATTCACAGCATGTATTCAACTACTGCTTTCAGCAAAACGTTTTCACTTTTATTCTGGGGATGCTCAGATGTGGCTAAATAAATCTCCACAAAGTGAAAGAGGGGAGAGGGCCGTGAAGTATTCGCTAAAGAGAAATCCTAGCTGAATCACCTGTGATCTTTCAGCTGCATCAAATCTCAAGGGCTTGCTCCTTGTGCAGTGGAAGGAGTGTCCAGTACACCGGCGAAATGAACATGTCTGTAGGGCAAACAAAGACTGGACAATAGTAATCATAATGACTACAAATAATAAAAGGAAACAGTACAAACACAAGTAAGCTCAGAGCAGCTTCAGAACAGTTCCAGAAGGATGCAAAGACCTGTGTAGCATGAGGAAGGTAAAAGTACCATATCATCATGCTAAACTGAGAAAATTACCCCCAAAAATTGACTGTACAGCTCTAATTGTCATGTGCAAGTCCTGTGAACTTGCACATTTTTGCTTATCTAAGGAGGGCTTTTTAAATATATAAATAAAAATAGAAGCAGTCAAAAATGTTTAAGCTGCTTTGCTGACCACATATGTGCTACTATTAAAATCAGTAGTATGTGTTTGTTGAAAATGCTGCTTGCTATTTTTCGTTAAATCTACACACGCATTCCAAGTAATTTCTGTGGATCAATGGCAGACCTTTCTAAACTTTGTGCATATGAAATTATGGGAAAAAGTAAAATATAAGGAACCAGGAAGACTCAAGATGCCTATATCAGCTATTCCCAGAAAGAAATGAGCATACAATAGCAATTTCCAGCAGAATACAAGCATGAATAAACAGAAACAACCTATTTCCATGGAAACAACAACTCAACTCAAACCTGGACAGAGTGAAGCATCAGTGAAGCATCCACTGATGGGATGTGGCTGCCTCACCAGAGCAGGAGCACCGCGGTCCCCAGGCAAAGGCAGGCCTTGGCACATGGCCCCAGCCAGCAGAGGTGGGTGGATACCTCCATCCCATGGAGAGTGGGAATTAATTTGTTGTTGTAAATGTGATGATGGCACTGGGACTATGTCCTTGCATACTTCCCTTGTGATTCCGGACAGGACAACATGCTTGACAGACCTATTAAGCACTGCAAATTAGCTGGGTACTTTGTCTTAACAATTTTATACAACAGATAGGGAAAGATGCATCTGTATTGATCACAGCTAAAATGTTACTGGCACACAGAATGAAGATCAACATTAGAATGAAGATCAATTGGAATTCAAAGAGCATTTGAACTATATATTTCCTGCATTAGCACTTTTGTTATTCCCCTGAATTTAACTTTTCTGGAAAGCTAGAGCAAACACAATTCATATTGCAAGCATTAATACATGCTGTGTTTGGGGGAGACAGAATGCACTCCTCCTGGTCCTTAAAATAATCTTATATTTTTAAGAGGTTTTATAGACAGTTTACAGCATTGCTCTATGTAGGTTCATGTGCCTTGGACAAACAGGAGAACCACCAAGCAAACTGCAGGTGCTCACGGTCATTTAGTTTTTGTGACTGATCCAAGTTCAATTCTTGCCCTGTAAGAGAAAACATTGATAGATCTCAGAGCAAAGCAATTGTTTCAATACAGTAAATTGAATCCAAACATGAAAATAAGATGGAAGACCTATTTTCCAGAGCTGTAGGCATACCTAATTAGAACTCTTAGCTGCAGACCCCAGAGAATCTAAATGAATGGGGAATGATATATTACTGGAGGAAGTAAAATAACCTGAGCAGGAAAACAAGGCATACTTTTGTTCTAACAGATTATTTCTAGATATGTAAAGTTTATACCAATAGTAGAATAATCAGAAATTCTACCAGTGCAACCAGAAATGTTTAAGCACACTGCTGCATTCTCGGGCACTGTAAAATCACAGCGCTGCTAAATAATGACTTCCCATATGTACACCAGCTGGTTTGCACAATGGTTTTGGTGCTTTGCTGTGGGATGACAAGCTTGCAGTGTCTGACAGACGAGAGCTGCAGGCCTGCATGAACCCACCACTGCAACATGCTTTAGGGTTTATGGACATCGTTCTTGCCCACAGCTTATTGAGAGCACTATAAAATAGCAAAGAGCTCTCAAGAGTAGAACCAGGCTTATGTTTGTACCAGAGCTCTCTTGCAGGTGACTTTGCTACAGGTTTTTATGAACACAAATGGGGACTGTTCGTGACTTAAAGTGTTCATAAAACACTGGGCAAAGAAGACAAAGAAAATATGAATCCCCTTTGGACAGATGGGGAAGAGGATAGAGACACTAAGGATGCCCCTGCCATAATCACGTTAGGGATATTCACACTACTGGCAAATATGTCCACCTACCGTCCCACAACACTGAACTTCAGGTCATCTCTGGGCCAATTGTGTGATGGGGCACCTCAGGAAGAGGCATTGACAGTAGCAAAACTTAAAAAGCTAACCTGTTTTTCTTTGTGCATAAACAAACGAGGAGATCGAGGGGGAAAATGCAAAATATGACATTTGCACATTGGCGAATTTAGAGTGAAGGATTCTCTAGAGTTTCTCTGGTTTTGACCCGTTCTATAATTAACTGCAGTATAAAATGTGTTCCAAAATAATTGCAATCAGTTTAGAAAATGTCAGTTGCTCACCTGTGCATCCTAAAGGAGTGTCTGGGCTGTGCTTTTAAAGCTACATGGAAAGAAACTCAGCTAAAACCTTTTGTAATTCAAAACATATAGCTGAATGACAAGAAAACCAATTGTTGGTTTATTATTAGACATGATAAAAGATTTCTGAACATCCTGGATGTTCATGTTTTTCTTCTGCTCTTTTAATGCAGTGCTACTCTGAAAAATGACTTTGCCAAAAATATATCTGAAGCTTTTAAAAGTGAGAAGGGGTTGTGGAGACACAACACAAAATGTCTTGAAGAGGTCTAATGTTTGGAGATGCGTGCTCTGCTTTTTCTCATTTTCCACACTCTTCAAGTATGGCTTCAAGTCTGATGTCCGAAATTTAGGTGCTCAGAATCATTAGTCTCTCCTGAAAATACGAGCCATCTTCTCCTGGCTCAGTGTCTCCGTGCTCAGTCCTTGGTGCATAATCAGTTGAAATCAAAAGGCTTATTTCAGACCCAGTTTTACTGGTCCCATCCCTAAAGAGATGAGGATGGCAACAGATTCCCTTCTCAGCTCTGAAAGTCAGGGCTAGGAAGCTAAAAATTGTGATTGTTAAGGAAAGCAGTGGGTATCCCTGACTTTAGGTGGAGGGAACCAGCATCCTAGGACATGCCACCAATGGCAGTGAGAGGCAGTCCATGAGACCTGCTGGAAATTCATTACTCATCATGATGTGTGAAAAGGAGCAAACAATTGATTCAGCAGGAAGAGCCTGCTAGCAAGGAAAGCAGCTAAGGAAAAGGAACCCTTTCACTTATCAAGGGAGCACTTTTGATGCAGGATTAGTAATACAAAATAAACAGAGCACTCCACAACGATAGTTTGACGGAGCCAGTTTTGGAACTGAATCACATGCTAAGTGGCAGGCTTAAACAGATTCTGGGCAAAATCAAATTAGGGCTGGATTAAAATGATGCTTTGAAATTATTTTAGTGGTTCTTGTTGATTAGGAAATGTAATTTTACAAGACAATATTACGTATAATCGAAATGCGGTCATAAAAAAAAGGTCAGTATGTTAGTGAGAAATGGTCTTTTATCTTTACACTAGTTAGTGAAGAAGACTAAAACCAGCAAAATTAAGCATCTTTTCTCAGACATGGAATACTGCTTTCCCTTAATTTTAAGTTAGCAAAAGTAAGAGAACTTATTCAAACTACCAAGAGCCATACTTCCCTCCCCCCTTCTGTGCATATTTCTGTTGATAAAGCCGTGCAATTTCATGCTACTATCTTAAATATTTTTTCTGATTTCATTTTAGTTTCATTAAATTCTGTTTCATCACAATTCTGTTCAGTCTTGTACTGAACAGCACGTGACATCAGTCATGTGCTGAATGTATTTGTCTTGATTTTATTAATTTTGGGTAATTAACACCCTAAACCTGGCAGATTTCCTAGGAGGCAAATAGTTGCCTCAGCAAAGGCAGCTCTGGTGCGCAGGGATGGCAACACGTAGGATGGATCCCTGTGCAACCCCTTTCTGTATCTGTGCTCATCTACCCAGATTTTCAGGTGGCATTTCATAGATCATATTTACCCTCTGAGGAGGAGAAGACATGCCCTTTGATGAGGGAGTCCCAGGAATTAACCCATTATGGGCAAAACAGTGGTACATGTTATTGAGTTCATACAAGGGAAATGGGATGGTTCAAACTGGCCTGAGAAAGAGTTCTTTGGTTCTTCCATCAGCAGAACCAGTGGTTTTTGTAGATTGATAGCAAAAGAAAGGTCACAAAGCAAAAATGCTGGTTAAAATGAATTCTGAACTTTCAGAAATTGTTCATATAGATGGGTTCTACTCCCTTCCCTCAAGTAGTATGAAAACATCTCATTCAGTAAGATACAAATGTCTCATTTTGATAATAGCTGAACTGCATCATTTATTATCAAAATTATATCCTGGATACATGTAATAAAGGAGGTGTGTAAATTCAATATTATCGTGCATATTTTATTATGCCATACAAGTTGAAATGAACAGAACTGGAAAAGTGGAAACAAAACACATTCACATTATTGAAATGAAATGTTCATGCCTTATCAAAACAAACCAAGAAAATAGAAATGGTTCATTTGAACATTTTCCTGTCAAAAGAATAAGCTGAAATTGACATCCTCCCTGAAATGTGTTGCTTTTAAAAACAATTCCTTCTTTGCTGGGAAAAAGTGTTCTGCAAAACAAAAAAAAAAAATGTCTGCCTGTTCTCATTGCCAGGTAGATGCAACGAAGCACTGAAGGACAGGACCTGTTCCAAGGCTCTCTGCTCCAGCGTGGAGATGCCGGCTGAGATGCGAGACACATGGTACATCTGGTCTGGTGAGGCTGTGGGGACTGGCTCTGGCTGTGAGGTCCTTTGCAAATAGTGCAAGAAAGGATCTGAGCATAATGCAATAGTACATTAAAATGGATGCAGGTGAAAGTGGTTTAACTGCTCTGAAACTACCAGTGAGCAGAATATTTTAGCGTCCACTCAAAAATACATCGCTTTCAAGTTATGGAAAGGCTTGGAGACAGATTCAAAGCCCTTGGTCTTCTGGTTTCCATTTCCTGTCTTTAAAGGACTTTGCACCTGAAGAAAATGGGATAAAAACATGCATGTTTTTATGTGATGCTTGTTCAGCCTGCTGCTCCCCTGAACCTGGTATTCCCCAGTCACATCCTACTGGCCTGGCTTCCCCTCTGCTTGGCCCATTACCAGCACATGATAACTGTACCTGCTCGGGCATGCATGCTGGATGTCTGAGAGAAAAAGTCACTCTGCCTTCTTAGAGGATAAATTTCTCCTAAATTCATACAGAGAGAAACAAATTTAATGGAATAAAAATAACCAGGAGTGCTCTTTTTATGCTCTCCATAAATTAGTTTATTGCACACCACTTAGTGCACTTCAGAAATGGGAAAGATGAGTGTGCTTGCCCGTCCCTCTGAGGGGACTTGTAGCTATAACTAAGAGGGTATTATTGCTGAAGTTTAATTACATTCTTGAAAGTGTGCTGATAAGAGCACACGATGAACTGTTTTAAAACTCGGTTCTGCCACTGGCCTTTTTTTCCACACTAAAACCAGCCACCAAAGAAACAAAATCTGCTAAAAGCAGATTTCACATGATAACTTTTTTACTGGTTTTCCCAGCAGGAAATGCAGTGGGAGGGAGGAGTACAGGAGAAGTAAGCAGTATTTTAATGTATTTTTTTGTGCAATTGAAGTTTCCCTTTTGATGGTTTGATTTTATTTTTTTTTGGTTTGTTTGATGAGGTTTTTTCCCAGTTAAAGAGCTTTTCCATTTTAGTAATAGTGGCTTACATCTGTACTGCACTCTCAGTAGGGGCTAGCTAGGTTCATTGCTTGCTAATCCTCATCTGATTATTACTATTGAAGTCTCTTTGACCTCTCTTTTGCATCCACTAGTGTGATCAGATCAGGAGCAGTTTGAGGCCAGGGCAGCGTGCCTCCCTGTCGTCCTGTAGCACATATCTATGAAGACTTTATTCTCTGACTGAGGTGTCCAGGCACTATCAGAGTGTGATAAGTAATTTGCACAGCGTTTGGCATCCAGATGGATGGTATTCTGCATATTCATGTGCTGTAACACTAATTCTTTACATGCATTTTTTCAGCTGTACCAAGGGAGTATACTGCGGCGTACCTATATATTTCCCTTCTTCTTTTTTTTTTTTTTCCTAATGAAATGTTTTGTTGACCTTTAAACACTAACACAGGCAGATGACAATGTGCACAAAATGTTTGTCTTAATTGTTTTGGGTCATGTGGCTTCACTCTGAAACTCCTTTCAGAAGCTTAATTACTCCCAGTGCTGCATTTACAACAAAAGGAAGGTATCAAATGAGACAATGGAGTTTGGTGGTTTTGATCTTATTTTCTGAATTCGGTCAATCTCACGCTCTTGCCATTTATTAATACGGATCATTTCCTCCCATTTCTCACAATTGAATTGAGTCACTGTTTGCATTCTGATGGGGCAAGTAAGTGGGGAGCTGCATTCATTGCCACTTGATAATGGATGAGAGCCATTCATTCAGAGGCAGGTGGTTTCCTCTGGAGGCCCTGCGACCTGCCAGAATATATTACATTTTTCCAAGATTATTTCACAGCCAGTGATTAATACTGCATGCTCTAATGGCCTTTTCAAGGACTGAGCAGGGAGGAGGGGGGGACCACGACTAAGTGATAGCCTCAGAAGACTAATTTTCTATCTGCATGTTGTGATAGAAATGCATAATTGCAAACAGCATTTTGTAACGTGCCAGTATAAAAAAAGGGAAGCCACTGAGCAATGTGTAGCAAAAGGAAATACGTCTTCAGTTGACAAAACCAGCAGAGCCTTGCTGAAATCAGTGTGGTTTGCATCAGTGAAGAATCTAGCCCAGAAAGCATACTAGGGAGATGCAGCAGGAAACTACCACAGGTAAAGCAGTAGTTTTAGCAGGATGTGGGGACACAGACCCTAAATCAAGGCTCAAGGTGTGGACTCTACAGGAAAATGCAACTGGAAGAAGGATGCCTAGAAAAATGTAGGTGTTGTCTGCTCTGCAAAAGGAGTGTGCTGCACTCAGTCTGAGTGGGAGAGGTGAGGAAGAGCTATAGCTCTCTGCCATGGGCTGTATGGAGTTGACAAGGGGTGTCATATAGGCATATAGGAGGTAGTAACAAATCAGCAACTCACAGAGAAAGTGAGTTAACTCATATTCATTCTTGTCAATAATCATTAGCCTTGTAATTGATTTACTTCAGGACACGCTGTGCATAGACTACAGTAGCAGCTCAGAAAAGTCTGCTGTGAAGTCTCTACAGGTCAGGTCAGACAAACCCCTGAGCTACCCCAGTAGGTCTGATGATAGAAGGATGCAGCAGTGGAGAGGACCTGCTGGGCCATCCATTCCCTTTTCAGCAGTCTCTCACCCCCACAGGTTTCTGCCATGGTCTGAGCAAGGGTTGCACGTAGGTAGTGGGTGTTGCTCTTTCTCTGCTGAGCTATTTTTCAAATAGAAATGAAAATGTGTGCATTTCTTACGGGTTTCTCATGGCTTAGTTACTTTCTGTTAGAGAATCAATTGTCGGTGGGATTTCAGCTGTTTATAGTTTCTGATCATTTTGGTCACTGACAAATAAATAGTTCAGTTCAGCTGCAGGGTTTTGACTGTGCTACTTCGATAACAGTGGAAGCAAAAGGCTGCCTTGTCCTTCTTCAGGAAATACAGGCTCTCTTCTCAGTTCAGGCTTTTGACAAATTAACTGCATGGAGGGTCTTCTGCAGCCTTTGCATGTTTTTACTGGCTTTGAGGCAGAAAATGGGTTCACGTGTTTTTCCTCGGGGAGAAACTGTCCGGGGAACAGTCACTGGAGAATAAACTGGTTTTGCAGTATGTCTCAAGCAGCTACATGGGCATAACTATCCTGCTTAATTTCATCATGCTTTTGGAGAGTTGTGTGGCTTCACAGCAGAGCTCATAGTGCATTTGCTATCTCAGGGCTCAGCCAGACAGTGACATAATGCAGCTTATCAAGATGCTGTGAGTCAGCTGAGGTGTGGTACCTGCCTATGCAATACCCATAACCCTGCAAAAGCAATTAATGCAACTTAATTCTTATTCCTTGCAGACTAGATGAAATTATATTATTCCATCACCATTGGCTAAAAACGCATGGGTTTCTTTGCAGCTCTGTCCTTAACATGTCCTGTTAAGGGGTAGTCAAATAAACTCTAGATTAGATCCTCCCAAACTTATTCCTCAGCATATTTTGCAACAGCCTCCACAATGAAGGTTGTTCTGTGATATGCAAGATTTCTTGGTTTAATGCATTACTCCATAACCTCCTGCTCTAACCAAATAAAATGTGTGTTGTATTTTATGGGAAATGGTGGACAGATGTTTCATGTGAGCTTACAGAGCCATCCAGGTGTTAAACCATATCAGTGTTGGCTAAATATTGGGTGCAACTCTTCTAGTTCTCTTGCTGGGTGCAAATCTTCTAGTTCTTCCTTTCCCAAATCAGGGAAAGGAAGTTTCCCATAACTCCTCAGAAGCTCAGTAAGAACCAAGTGGTGCCAGTCCCAAGAACTTTTCAGTGCTTCTCCTCTGCAGGCCATATGAGGGAAAAAGGATGTCACTTCAAAAAAAATGCTTTTCTGCTGTCAGGCTGCTGGAGCTTCAAAGGATTTTCTTACTCTCTGTGCTTTCATGCAGTTTGATGCCTGTGCTCATGGAGTTCATACATGCTGGGTAATGCTGGTTTCAGGCAGTCTACAGTAGTTACTTAACTCATTCCAATAGGGCTAAAACCCTCTAAGAAATATAAGACCTTTAGTTATTCTGGCTTAATTCTGTTCAAAAGACCATTTTACAGGATCAGAGTAGAGAGATCATTAGTTCCTTGGGTCCATGAGATGACAGGAATTAAGAGATGTTGCTCTGCTACCCTCAGCACTAGAGAGAGACAGGGGTAAGAGATGGTCTTTTCTGATCTGTTCTTAGCAAAGAACAATTTTCTAAGCATAAATTAGAAAATATTTCTCTCCTGGTACTCCTGAAAAGTTGAATTTGATGATCATAAAGATCTCTTCCAAACAAAACAATTCTATGATTTTATGATTCTAAAAATCTATGAAAATGACTAGTGGAAGTCCTGAATTAATGCAATGCAATGAAGGGCAACAGAGTGGTGAAACACATATCTTCAAATACCCTTTTAACAACTTCTTGGAGATCCTAAAATGCTGCTGCAGCTCTGAAGCCTCTTAATGTCAATTTCAGCTTTAAAACCATCCCTATTTTGACACTTAAAATGTCAGGTTCTTGCCGTCATCTAGCTGTGATTGTGCCGTGTCGTCATGTCTGAAAGAGATTGCACATTTCCTTCTAAAGACTGCATTTAATCTGTTTATGAAAGGTATGGGTTTTCATCCATTAAGCTATGCTCTCTGATCAGAGTTCTCCAGGAGCAGTCTTATTTTTTAATCAATGTTTTTCTCCAAGGACGGGAGGAGTTTAAATTCACTTTACTAAGTGAACCCTCTACTGCTCTAGATGTCTCCGTGCCATCTCCTTTGAAACAAAAGCAGCAGGTCTGAGTCAGCCTTGCGTTATTCCAGTTTTATGCTGAAATCAATGGAGGTAGAAAGGATAAAAACAGAGTAATGCAGCAGTGAATTATCTCAGCAAAAGCTTGGGGTCTGCATCCACCTCGGCAATGCTCAGTGAAGTACATTGCTGATTAAACTGTGGGTGTGATTGCTACCTTAAATTAGTTTTCAGAACTGCATGAGGGATAACTTTCTCCTGGTTTTCTTGGGATAGTAAGGAAGTGGAAGAGTAAAGTTGTGGTATTGTCCTCAATTATTTTTAATCTTTTTTTTTTCCCTCCTGTTATTTATTATCTGAGACACTGGATTTTCCCCTGAGAACTGTGATTCTTTGATGCATCTATTCAATATCACCATTTATTGATTTGGGCCAAGAGATCTCAACTTAACAATATCCAATGTTACAGTGAAATTCTGTCAGATTCAGGAAGTTTGTGAAATGGACATTCCTCTCCTGTTAAAAGAATTCTGCTTTCCATGGAGAAAATTTTAGGAATGTCTTAATGTCTTTGTTTTGTAAACACCTTATTTTTATCAATGCCTGTTGAAAACCGTGTAATGATTTTATATTCTGAGTATTGTTTTTTCTGTCTGCAAAGGTCAAGAGAGTGATCAGGAGTTATCAAACTGCCAGAAGGTATTAAAAATATAGAGGGTGATGAGAAGGTCTCAGTGTAACTACTAGCAGCATATACAAATTAATAACGTGCAGCTTAACAGTTTTGATGCTGTTTCCATTAACCTTAGCTATGAAAGCTAGAGAAACTGCCTGCCCTGCCAGTTAGTCCTCTACTGTACCCTGGCACACTGCTGTTTGCCCTCTTGGCTTGTCCTGGCTTCAGCTTCAATCCCCAGCCTTCCCCACAGTACCCTGACTTTCAGTTAAATGAGGGGAAGGAAAAAGAAAAGAAAAAAAACCCCAAAACCTAAAAGCAGCCTAAAATGACCCAAAAGCATGGGGTTTCCCTGTGCAATGCTCATGTCATTCAGAGAAACAAGATTGTTTAGAAGCTTATGTACAGGCTACGCTCGTTCAAGGATGGTCACACATCCAGCCCAGGAAGCACACTGACCTAAATCTCTGCCTCC